>CM070097.1:19456526-19526526 GCA_036178185.1 Liparis tanakae | reverse complement strand
CACATTGCTTTGTACTGGCACTCTCTTGCTGTACTGGCAGCACTACAGATGAAGTAGATGGTAGAAAATACAGAATACATGAATCCAAAATCTGTAATCCTGGACGAACCAACCAATCCAAATAACGGCGTGAGACGATGCAGAGCAGGCTGGCGTAACATTGTTTTAATAAAATCTATGAATAAAGGTTTCGGAGGCAGAGAAGAACCCCAGAGCATTTTTCATTAGTCCCTTTGAGCGTCGCCATTGTACGATCCGAGAAGCCTCAAACGGATATTTTGACATCAATTGACGATGTGGCAGAGATTGCGACCGAGATGTTATTAGACGGCGTGCCGAGTGTGACATGAGCCGAGCGGTCGCTGAAAGGGTTCTCTGTTCACTGCAATGTTTTGTTTTGATTTCTGATTTCTGCTGCTGCTACCCTTAACAAGAGCATTTATTATTAAAAAGATAACCCAATCAGTCAGCTTCAGGGGGGGGGGGGGGGGGGGCAATGGTGCTTATGGCCACCTGCCAACAAAGAGCATCTATTGCATATAATCTATCCACTAGATACAATTTCCCAACCGACCGGTCTAAAAAGTCATCGTTTGTTTACTTGTTGACCACCAAACACGAGTCAGTTGATGTCCACGTTTGTGCTAAATTGAAAATTGAAATGTCATCAAGATGGACCTTGACCACCGAATGACAGACGAGAAGTAACGTACAGTGCGGCGTGGCGGTAGTCATTTGTTATTTATCTAAATAGAGGTGCAGACGGATGTTTTTTGACATTTGACATCTGTTTGATGACCACCAGACTGCCCCCCTTTTTTTTTTTTTTGTTTACTCCTCCAGAAGTTGGAAGGATGCGCTCATTCCTATCGCTTATATCACTGGAAGAAAGGAAGTCAGGCTGATCCCAACACGTACATGACTTACACATACAGTATGACTCGAGTTCTCATGTTTATTAGCCACTATTTAGACCGGATGCCTTACAGTTCAGTCTCTTGCATCATCCATTGCTCGTCCACAATCCCCCTCAATGGCAGCATCTCCATCCATTTCCCCCTTCCACAATGCAAGTGCAGGATGTAACGTCCCACTAGCCGGCCATGGAGGTGGCTTTCATGTCCTAAATGAACTCAAACAGCAGGCCTGGCATTGTAGTGACCCGTATGACGGATCAAATGACTTTCTCTCCAATATGAGAATTATACTACCCGAGCCCTCGGAGAGAGGTGGGTATTACACTTGGACTGATCTCAAGTCCATTTGAGACGGGGTGTGGAGCCGTGACCATAAAGCCCCTCCTGCTAGTGGCTATAAACCTGATGCTAGCAGTCGAGGACCGAGGGAAGAGAGAGCTACAATCACCTGAAACACCGGTGAACATTTTGACTAAAATCGTATATCGATCTTCCAAGAGCACGTTACGGTTTCCCTCAAGTGAAGTTTGACGGCCTCCCAGGCGAAGGTGTTGACCGACCGACCCCCCTCCCCCCCGACCTCGTCCCGACGTGAGGGCCGTGTCGCCGCTCTCGTCCGGAAAGAAAAAAAAACCCCGCTGAACACGCCCGCGGGCGAGGAGATGATAAATCCATCACGGCGCCGTCCCAGAGCGCTCGGCCGACACGACCTTGATCGATCGGCAGGCGGAGCGACAGATGGCCATAAAGGACGATCATGTAACTGTAGCCCCATTAGCATAATCACATGCGGATACAGTACACTTTAAACTACAAGGCCACACGGCGCCCGCGCCGCTCCGGTGGGCCCGTGACGGAGGGGTTATTGTCTCGTAAGCGGGGCGCGTTTAAAAAGAACATTTTATTAGAAGACATAGCACCGGATCACATGCAGAACTTCCTAGATTTGATTTTGAGGCTTGTGCCAGCTGAGCACATGGCGGACTTTCCCCAAGATATATATTTTTTACGATAAAATACAGTTCACACTCGCCAGAAATCTTTAAAAAACAGAACTTAACGTTGGATAATCAAAAGGCCATTCACACGGAGCAGAGGAGAGGACCGGAGACATGATGATAAAGTCTCTTCTTTTTAAATATTGGCCACCCTAATGGGTCCTTGGAAAAATTTCAATTTGTTTACAATTTTTGTCGAAAATAAAATAATGATGAAATTCAACTTTCATTCTATATTTTTTTTCATTATTTTCAGCTATCAGTGTTATGCTGCAAGAAGTCACCCCCCCCCCCCTCTCTCTCTCCTCCCCTCCACCACTTCTATCCGTGATTGTGCCGTTTTAGTCGAGGTGCAGGACTTATATTTATATATAAAGAAGTACAAAAAACGCCCTGGAACTGCTTGGGGTTGACGGGGCTAATGGAGTCGCCACACGGTTGACCCCTCCAGCTGCCGTACGACCGGTCCGAGCACAAACAAAGAACTCGCTGACTCGTTCCAACTCCCACAAGGTCTCGCCATAATTGGCCCAGTGGCGTTGGACACATTGCGTTGTCGTGACAAACCGGGTTGGAAAACTAGGAAATCTGAGAATAAAGAGAAAAGACTCGTTCAAAGAGGCCACATGTGTCTGTGTTGTTCTTAATACTTTAAGTCTGTCAACACCCATCAACGAGCCATCAACACAGCGGCGCTTTGTTCCCTCTCTGCTCTCCACCCAGTGAGCCTTCCTCACATCACACCCTTCTCCTTTCCCTTTCTTCTTCAGCTCTGCACTCTATTGCGCATCCCCCCCCCCCCACCTTTTCTGCCCACAAAACCGACGAATCGCGTTCATTTTGTCATCCCCTCCCCATTCTTACTAGCGTCGTCCGTTTCCCCACCACATTTTATTTTCAGATCACATCCCGGCACTGGCTTTACACACTAAGTCACTCTGCACCTCATCACTCAGTGGAAAGTCAAGGAGAGGGCAGAGAGAAGAGATGGTGCAGCAGCGAAGGTTCGAGGGAGAGGGAGAGAGAGAGAGAGAGAGAGAGAGAGAGAGAGATGGAAGAAGCCGGAGAGGGGCAAAAGAAGCAAGAATGTAAAGATGAGGGAGGTTAAAGGTTAAAAAATAAAAGGTAAGGAAGAGGTCAGGGAGAGGAGAGTCACAGAGGAGAAGCCAGTGAAAGACAGATAAAAGGAGGAGGAGAGGGAGAATGGGGTTAGCAAAATAAAGAAGGAGGCACAGCCGGGAGAGAGAGAGAGAGAGAGAGAGAGAGAGAGAGAGAGAGAGAGAGTGTAGACCAGAGATTTATGGCAGGTTGTTATGGAGCACCGACTGAATAACAGAAGGTGAGACCAGGTGAATTATTCATGAGGATACAGGGCCGTGTGTGTGTGTGTGCGACATGTGGATAACACACACACACACACACACACGCACACATACACACACACACACACTGTATCTCAAGCACCCTTAGGCCATCTCATCTCTGAAAGAACGGAAAGACAAGCCACCCACAAGCTGTGGCCAGTCTGAGTGATTCCTGGGAGTCGGCCGCCCTCGCCCTCGGGCTGAGGAGTCTCACTTAGCCGGGGATCCATTTTGACCGAATTACATTCAATCATGATGGAATACATTCACGTTCATTCCTTTGTTTGCACATCTGCCAGTGGTGAGAGTCCCACCTTTGACGACGGACATGTCGAGCTCTTTTCGTTCACATGGACTCGCATCACGTCAGACATTGTGCAGGCGAGTCGGAGGGATGCAGGTTTTCTAACCCCGGGGAAAATGTTGGCTACTGTATGGCAGGTGGGCCCGAGAATAATAATCGTGAAAAAACACTTTTACAAGCTTCTAGGCGTAGATGCAATCGCCCCGTTAAAAGCTTAACATCAGGCAATAAGTGGCGAAGGGACCTGTACTGGTGAAGCACCTGAACACTACTGGTCCTCATTCACACACTGATGGTGGTGGCTAAGGGGACACCTGCCCATCAGGACTAACTCACCTATAAGTGAACTCCTCCCCCGTCACGTCACCAACACTAAGCTACAGGTGAGGTAGTGTTGGCCGTGGTGAGTTTTTTCAGACTAATTGAGCCTCAAATGCTTTGCGATTCCCGATAGGGGTTTTACTGACATGTGTTATGCTGCAGAATAAAATCTCATAACTTTGTTTTAACCACAGGCCCATTAAAAAGAAACATTGACTTGGAGACGGGGTATCAGGAAGTGCAAACATGTTGAATTATTTATGGGTTTTAGGACTCATTCCAGTCGCACTCTCGTATTTCCTGTAGAAATTTACACTTTGGTAGATTTGGCCCGATCAGAACGGGGAAAATATTATTTCGTTGCAGTTAGTAATGTGTCGAGATTAATACTTTCCATGTGCAGGTTGACCAGATACACTTGCACAAGCAGCTTGAAGTTCTCAGACACATGAGTAAATGCTTTAGAGCTGGACTGTAACTCTCTAAACCTGCTTTTTATAAATATGAAATATATAATAATAACATGCAACCGAAACTACTAAAATGCTTTTGGCAAGGGCAAGACAATCCATCCAATCCCACAAGAAACTGTTCTTGAAGTAAAGGGATATTTGGGAGTTTTTCCTGATCCGATGTGAGGTTTTGGGGCAGGGATGTCTATGTGTACAGATTGTAAAGCACTCTGAGACAAATTTGTAATTTGTGAAACTGGGCTATACAAATAAACTGAATTGAACTTGCCCATTTCTATTTTTCCATTAGAAACCAACACATGCTGCACAACCACGACCCAAAACGAGCAGGAACGACATCTTCTTCACGTCCGACAACGATCACAAACACACGTCTGGGAGCTGCCGCCTCAAACACTCACCGAGTTGATGCAGGCCAGCTCCTTGTTGAGCAGCCAGGGCAGGGAGAGCTTCCCCTCTCCTCTGTAGCACGACTGAATCCTCTCCTTAATCTTCTCCTTTATCCGTTTCATGGTGAACAGACACAGAGCCGTCTCCTTGGGCGGCTTGGCTCGGTTCTTCTGACCCTGCGCGAACACGGTGAACAGAACCTCCTCGTGCTCTTGAATACCGAGCGAGCGGGCCAAGCGGATCCCCGGCCGGGCCAAGTAAGCATCCTGAACCAAGCGGTACTCCACTCCGTCCTTGGTGCAGCCGATGGGGAACTCGACGTAGGAGTAGAACTTCGGATCGTCGACGCAGAGGCGCACGATCTTGGACGTGAAGAACTGTTCGCTGCTCGCGTCCGGCGAGGTCAGCTGGGTGTCGAGCTGCAGCGTGAGGTAATAAACAAACTGCTCGCTGTTGAAGCCGTAGATGTAGTAGATGTCGAACGCCGGGAACTTCGACAGCGTGTCGGAGGGGATCTTCAGCTGCGAGGAGACAAACTCATCCTGGTACACGAAGCTGAACATGTCGGCGTTCTCCTCGTTGGACATCAACTTGCGGCTGGAGAGCGTCGGGAAGTACTCCGATTTGCCGTCGATCGGGGTGCCGACGAAAAGCTTCCCGCCGCCGCCAAAAAGATCCGGAGAGATGACGACGCCCGACATGGTGCCCGCCTCGGCAACGCTGGATAGGTAATGCTCTTTTCGGTGGTGCGGTTCGCCCAGCTTGAACAAATCATCCAGACGCAGGAACTGGCAAATCCCCTGGGAGGTACTCCCGCAGGCGATCAGGCGGTTGTGGGCGGCGTCGAGTAGCAGCAGCTTGTTGACGTTGGAGGTCTGCACCAGCTCGTGGGGGCAGGACTGGACGCCGGGCGGAGGGTAGCAGCGAGGGTTGTCCGTGACCGGGCCGGTGACGTGGCTCCGCAGCTTGGTCAGGTTGCTCGACAGCTTGTAGATCCAGTTGACGGCGCCCAGGTAGACCTCGCCGGTTTTGTTGTGAACCACCAAATGTGTGAGGCCCCCCTCCGGTGGGTAGAAGGAGAGGAGGGAGGAGGTGGGAGGAGTGGACGTGGAGATTGAGATGGAGGTAGAGGGCGTGGACAGGGAGAGGAGAAGGAGGAAGAGGATGGGGGGAATGAGAAGAGGTGGGTTGAGGTGGGAGGTCATGGCGGTGAGGGGAGGCGGGAACGAGCAGGTGCCGGTTGTGTGTCTCGGAGTCCGTAATCCTCTGCAGGGTCAGTCAGTGCCTTTAAGGACAGCAGGGTATAATAAAACGAAAGAAGACTTTCCAAGAACTTTGGCTTCCTCTGTCTTCTTCTCCTTCCTCCGCGGTTGTGTTTATAACCTCAACCTCTGATCCTCAGCCCCGGCCGACACCAGTCCTGTTGAAGAGAAACGAGGCAAAATCTTAGCAAAAAAAAAAACCACGTCAATACATTCATGGATTGTGTTTTGCACATCCAACGGTCTGACAAAAAGGATTAACTCGTTTGTAACGAAAGGACACGACACTGAATATTCGCCCACGGGCTCCGAGACACGGACTCCGAGGCCTCGATGCCAAACTCCCCCCCCAAAAATTAATAAAAGCACTATCGGCTTTGTTTTATTGACTTCTCGACTCTTGGCTCACACCACTCTGTGGAGTGCATCTTTTAAAAGAAGACAGGGCCGATCATTGCTCCTCTGCGTATTGATTGTCTGGAGGTATTAAAGGATCCAGCAGACAAATTGTTCATGTGCAAACAAGAATACATTTAATACACTTCAAATGGACACAAATAGAACCACAACGATTAAGAAAACATCCAAAATATTATTCTAGATAGGGTATGCAGCCAACACACATAGAAAAGACCTACAGAGAACAATCACACACTAATGTGCAGCATCGTGGAAGCAGGTAAACATCCATAAATTACTGCAAGGGCTGCAGGAAGACTCCTACAGAGTAGATAAAAACAAGCGCACTGCTTCTAAAAAAAAAAGGGGGGGGGGGAGAGAGAACTGGTTCAACACGATAAAGAGAAGAGTGAGAGAGAAACTATTTGGCTTCATACCAGATCAATATAAGGCAGGAGGGATGAAAACTACAGGAAGACAAAGTGAGGAAATAAAGAAGAGGAGATGAACCTCCCAACCAGACAATTCCGATATCCGCACTCAGAGTCGCTCGAGATGCAGGGCCCTGTCCCTGAATGCACCTGGGGACAGGTAACGCCTCGGGAGTTCTCCGGCAAAAGCAGCACGGCCGGCCCCACGTGGCCAATCACCGGCACCATTGTTGTCGGTATTAGCATCGCAGTGTGATGGGTGTTGTTGGAAGTTTGAACGTGGTTGAGAGAAAGACATCCTGGCTCTGAGTTGGATCATCCCCCCACGGCCGATTTCTTTTTCACAAATTGCACCGATATTCGGGTTTTGGACTCATTTACTGCATCTATGTTGATTGATCGAGTGAGACTATGGACAGATTACCCATCGTGTTAAAATCAATGAATTTACGCCTTCAAACATCATTCATTTCTAACCCTGGAAGCCGAGATGAACTCACTGTTACAAAAAGAAAACACCCGTCTTCTGACTGCAAGCTTTTTCCTTAAACCTTGCTCAAACTGGCACTCATCGCACCAATGTTCCCCGGGCCCCACAGAGGGGACGCAGACTGAGGAGAGAACAGGCATTGTCGGCGTGTGCTGGTAAGTAATCTTCATTGTGAAGAACAGGCACCGTCTTGAGACAAAGGTATCCAGTTCTCGCGATGCATCGGGGAAGCCTTCCAGGATGTTCATGGTCATAGTAAATGGACTCGGACTTGTATCGCACATTTTTAGACCTACGACCACTCAAAGTTCACCCATTCGCACCCAGATCCACTGATGCTGCGAGGCGCCCACCTGCCCATCACCACCGTCTCACCACGTCCCCATTCGGCCTACGAGAGCACTTGGTGTCTCGCCCATCGACACGGACTAGCGGAGCCCGATCCGCCGATCCTCTGATTGAATCAACAAACTATAAAATGGACTATCATCATCATCTGCATTTGCTTTGAACCGACCACAATGGCCCCACACACTGCCCAACTTTCTCTTCATTAGCGTATCGGCTTACGCTCGGCTAGATAAAGAGCACAAGGCAAAGGCTTGTTTCGTGATGGAGTTTGGTCAGCAAGCTATTCTCGTCTCGGTTGTTTCTCATTGCTCCCTTTCATTACATTCCTCTCTCTCTCTCTCTCTCAGACACTTCACTTCTTGTCAATAGTGTCTTTCATCTCCAGTTCAGCCATGATTACAGTGGCCAGGGTGACGCTGCTGTTGCCTGTCCCATCAGGACAATACATCTAGTGTTGTCATCTTTGACCGCCCCACACACACACACACACACTTGCACAAATTGTGAGCATGCAACAAACGCATCCAGTACATTGACATCAAACAGACCTGCCCACACACACGTGCACGCTAAACCGATCCACACAAGAATGTGCGCACATGAATAGACGAGGAAATTCAACCGGCGACACTAAATGACGCGCTGCGATGGCTGTTCCTGCAGCGTTCTCTCCTCTCACCTTCTCTGATGCGTTACAGATTCTATAAATAAGTCAAAACTCAGTGTCCATGCGGCGCTGGCAGCGAGTGGAGCTAAGCCGTTTGACTAAACTGGGACAAATAGATGAGGAAAAAGAAAGTGGAAAACAAGTTTATGATTTAAACGTGTGGCTTTTATGTCTAAATTAGATCAAAATACATTTGTTTCTCTGCTTCTGGATGAAGTTTCTTTTTTTTTTTTTTTATGACTGAAGACAAGAACAAAACAAGATGGGACAGAAAACTTGTGTCCTGCTTTGATGCACGCAATCCGAATTTAAATCCGATAAATAAAAATAATTGTGTGCTCATCAAATTGGGTGAGTCTTGAATTACCGGGCTTCACTTGAGTGTGTATGTGTGTGTGTGTGTGTGTGTGTGTGTGTGTGTGGGGGGGGGGGGGGTCAGGGCCTGATTCCCACCTGCCACATCAGATAAAGCTGTAGAGGAGTTCAGGTCTGTCCCGCGCTGATTTATTGCTGTTGGCACATCGATTGCACACACAGCCGCAGACCTTGGCCAAACACTTAGGCAAATTTATACACGCCGCTTCTTTAGCATGGAGCTCACATCCGTGCCCGGGTCCATGCCTGTGTGCCTGTGTGCGTGCATCGTGCATCTATTCGATCTTATTTACGACAACCCCACGCGCACATAAACTGTGTGTACACAGAGCATACATCACCACCGGGAAAGTATAAATGTTTACATTCAGACCCTTTGCAATTTTAAAGCAGATTTCCTTCGCGATAAAGAACAGCGGAGAGAGCGAATACAGGGGGCATGAGCTGGAAATGAGCCACTTGGTACCTTGGCCTGCATTCAGGATCATGAAGATTGTTGAGAAGAGCAAGTGAACTCAGAAGTCTGGTTCTCCTACAAATAACCAGCAGCCATGGTGTGAACCAGTGATGACTCTGAACCCTGGGCTCTGTAGCACTAGACTGGGTCTGAGAAGTGGACACACTTGCTGTGACGTCGCCTAATGCTAAGTGGACGGCAATTTTAAAAACCTCAAGAAAGCCTTTTGACCGTCGCCATCCTGGTTTTTAGCCGTCGCCATACTGGTTTGTAGCAACCAGTGACACAATACGGAGGAGTTAAGTACAACCGAATGCTTATTAAGTAATTTTTAATTTGGCAAGCCTTTTTACAATTAACTTTTATTAACGAAAAAATAAACTCTGAGACCTGCCAATACTGTTAGGGAGCTGTCAATCACAAGGTAGCCACGCCCTAAAGCATTCCCCTATTGTCTAGTGGACTCTAATTGGACCTTCATTTACTAAATAAACATCATGCTGTGCTGGAAAAGATTTTAAACAAGAGATTGAGATCATAAAGTTGTGTTTTTTACTTCTATACAAATCTGACTTCTTTCTGCAACCAGACGAGTCGCCCCCTGCTGGCTATTAGAAAGAATGCAGGTTAAAGGTCCTGTCAGTTAACAACCCCATGCACATGGTGAAATCATCGGATTTAAAAATGAATGAGTACTTCTTCAGCCTTGAGCTGGGCTCCCAGGACGAAGTCTGCATCCAAACCAACAGCGAGCGCCTCTCACGCGGCTCATCATGTGAGCCCTTATAAGCTCCACGCATGACCAGAGGTTGGGAGGGGGGCGTGGCTACGGAGCAGAAGCAGAGCATCGCGTCCAATTTCTTCTTGGGCTAAAAGTCTTAGTTAATTGAGGAATTCATTTTGGGGCTAACTCTGAGTCGTTTCATATATTTAACAAAGCGGCAGAACAAAAGCACGTTTTGGATCTCTATTGGCTCCATGCGGCTGTTATCGTGTGAGTGGGTCCTTGTTATCTTCACAAGAATGCACACGCACAGAGACACAATACACAATCCTGCGTTTTCCCATTGTTCTTGTGATCTACAGGTGTGCAGCAATGGACCAACAAAGGGAGAGATGAGGAAAACTGCCAGTAAGGTAAACACAGATGTAGAAAAACTGGATTATAAATACTTTGTCAAAGCATTTTCAAAATAGACTTCGATTTTTAAAGAGCAAAAAAAAAAAACTTTGATTTTTAAAAAAGCAAAAAAAACAGACTTAGATTTTTAAAAGAGCAAAAAATATAGACTTAGATTTTTAAAGAGCAAAAAAAATAGACAGATTTTCAAAGAGCAAAAAAAACAGACTTAGATTTTTAAAGAGCAAAAAAATAGACTTAGATTTTTAACGAGCAAAAAAAATAGACTTAGATTTTCAAAGAGCAAAAAAAATAGACTTAGATTTTTAAAAGAGCAAAAAAATAGACTTAGATTTTTAAAAGAGCAAAAAAATAGACTTAGATTTTTAAAGAGCAAAGAGAACAGACTTAGATTTTTAAAAGAGTAAAAAAAACAGACTTAGATTTTTAAAGAGCAAAAAATATACTTAGATTTTTAAAAGAGTAAAAAAAACAGACTTAGATTTTTAAAGAGCAAACAGACTTCCGAAAGTGTGCATGCAGAATTCGATCCGATCAATTCTGGTTTTAAGTCCAGGCGTGGTGCAACAGATGGTGGCAAAGTTAAAGTCGCGGAGGAGCGGGTCGGTTGGGGACAGCGGAGGAGGAGGATATGAGAACCGGACAGGAGCGGACACACACTTGAACGTGAGGAGATTTCTATTCCAAATTCATTTTCCACAAGGCGCGATATTGACAAGCGCTAATGCTGCAGACGGCAGACGGCTCACAGCCTCCTCGCCTGGCATTTTAACAGATAGACAAGATAAGACAAGACAAGGGGGATGAGGGAGGAACTTGAGATTGAAAAGGAAAAAACAACAACAGCCAGAAATACCCGGTTTGAAGAGCGACTTTGAATCGAGCATTTATCGCTATGCTTGTGTTAATCAGGCCGCCTGGTCCCAATCAACACCAGACGGGTTGAACTTTTGACACGTGTGCAATTGTCCTGATACTTCATGCAGTTTACAAAGTCAAAATCAACTCTGAGCAATTTGACAAGGGGAACTAAATTCACTTAAATTAGACCAAACCCGTTGCCAAGATTTGAAACGTAGGTTAACGAGTGTTCCCGAGAACGCCGTTCAGCGGACGCCGTCTCCTCGTGTGGACGCGCATGCCCTCTGGATGCCGCTTATGTCCCAGAACTTTGAATTCGTGCACGTTTTGACCTGGTAGATAGCAAGTGGGTCGAGGTAGGTCAGCGGACGTTCAATTTCTTTTAGCATGCAAGTTAACTACAGGGTTCTTACACATTTTGACCAATGGATTCCCAGGACTTTTCCATGACTTTTCCATCCATGACTTTTAACCAAATTCCCATGACCAAACTGAAATCTCGGTATAAACATGAACATTTTAGAAAATGTTGCGTATTGAGAGCGTACGCCGGCTTATTCTTTTAGCATTTTTCTTTAAAAAAACATAAATTATTTCAAAATCCGCATAAATTAACGTGATTTTAACACTATTCCATGATATTTCCAAAACTTTTATGATTTGAGTTTTTTCCATGACTTTTCCAGGCCTGGAAATGACCATTTTAAAATTCCATGACTTTTCCAGGTTTTCCATGACCGTACGAACCCTGTAACGAGACAGCTGTCAGCTCGGTGGCCTGGCTTTCTTATTCCAAAAGGCTTTATTGCTACACTGGTAGAGTCAATGACACCCAAACCCAGTCGGCACTCGCAGTGCAAAAACTCAACTCAGTAAGTCCACGACTAAACGTGGTTAAGATAGCTCGCCATAGTTCGCTCGCCATAGCAACGGCCGCTCTAGACTCTGCGACGATGATTTGAATGATAAAGTCCTTTCTTGCCCTATTTGGACCGCATCTTAAAGCACCAACATTGTAATTCCTTCCATTTGCGAGGTGACTCGCTCATTTTAAACCCATGCCAGGTTTCAACTGGCACCGGATGATGTATTTTAATTGCATTTCGTGGCGTTTTATCTTTTATGCTAAAATAATTGGACGACACCGATGACAATATACCACACCGTCTAAATTAATTGGACCCCTCGCCTCTAGTTGTGTGTGAATCGAATTAAATAAAATCCGTGTAAGGATGAAGGAATGAAGGGAATTGGCTTGGAATCTGTGCGTGTGTTTGTGCGTGTGCGTGTGCGTGTCTACACAGTGGTTCATTTACAGTCGCACCAACAGAGACAGCTGCACGCACACACACACACACACACACACACACACACACTTTTTTCTCCCAATAATAATAATAATAATAGGCTTCAGCAGGAGGAGGCAGACTACACACAAAGACTCAGCTTCATTTGTTAAGACTATTCAAACACACACACACACACACACACACACACACACACATGCGGGGAAACAGACGCATACATGCATACATACATACATGTATGTAGGAACATGCAAATATAGGCGTGCATAAATGTGTTCAAACAGGCGGACAAACGGATACATTAACACGCACGAGCCTTTCCGACATCCATCGCTCATTCAGGCGGCGCGGTGCAAATCTGTGCTGAACGGAGCCAAGTGGCTGAGCCCCCCCCCCCCCCCCCCCCCCCCGCTCTCCAGAGCGAAGGGATTTGTGGATTTCTCAGATAAATGCAAAACGTTAACTGCAGATACGCCTGTTTCTGCGCCCCGTAACGGACGAATCTCATGAGGCTTTCTTCCATTTTCCCCTCGGTAATTTTCATTTATTTCAATCTGCCTCCCCCGTGTGTGGAGTGGCCGTTCTCGCCGGGCCAGGCGCTCCCATTACGGGGCAGCGCTTGCTATTCATTTTGCTCGTGTAGGGCGGAGAGGGCGGCCAATAATTGCAGCCGTGTAGTGAGCGTTTTCCCAATTAAGTGGGAGAAGTGAGCCGTGCCTCTCACTCCAAACACCTATTAGAAGACCGTAGGTGGCTTTAATCTTTAATCTTCGCTTTTTAATAACTTATTTTGATGGAATTGAATCCGTACTGAAAATAGGCATGCTAAAGAAACAGTATATATATCTGTACCATTCCCATACTATTGTTTTTGTACCTCTCTCCATCATGTCATACACCAGGAGAGGCTAGAAGCGCTGCGATCTACTCCACCACAACGAAATACAATTCACACCGGATCAGAGTTGTTGAAAAGCTGTGGGAAAGCCGATTGGTTCGGTTTGGATTCTTCATCTGCAGAAATGTCAATGGCAACTTCAGTCCATTGACGTAATAATGAGAGTGGCTTCACCTCTTGGATGCCACAGACACTGGTACTGCCAACTGGTACCTGATGTGTGTTTTTCCCACAGTATTCTTCGAGTATTCTTTGTTTAACCATTAAAGCCGCCTGAACAAGAGGACAGTCTCATTTATGCAAATAGACATACAGTAATTGTCCAACAGGGTGAAAGACTGTCAACAGATGCTGAGAGCTGGGAGGATTGTGTGAGAGGCAGAGACTTCAGACTGATGCCAGACTAAAATAAAAGAGAAATTATTCTGCAGCTGTATAATTCTCATAATGGGTGTTGAACTCACTCCAATGGAGTGTGTGTGTGTGTGTGCTACTGTGTGTCTGTGTGTGTGTAGTCTCCAAAGAGGGGACCCTGCAGCTAAATACATTTAGAGGGGCTTTAAGTGCCTGAATAGGCCTCGAAACACAGTTCTTTATCAGGGAATTTGGCGTAGATAATCGAACCTGGCTCCCATCCGCAGAAGTGCAATTTTGCAGTTTACAAAAAAATGAGAGGGAGAGAGAGCAGTAAAGGATGCAGAGCTGGAGAGGAAGATAATATAACACGAAAATAAAGAAGAGCCCATTCATTCCAGGTCGGTACAAAATCGCTGCATTGGAATGAGAGTGTTTGTGTGTGTGTGTGTCATGCGTAAACATTTTGAATTAATTACTTTTACTTAATTACTTTCTGTAAACGGTGGAGAAACACTGACATGGTCTGAGGGATCGTCGTCTTCCATCTTGGTTGAAAGACTGTGTATACTCTGGCCGGAGTGGAAACCCGTCTTATTGTCACGGCGGTGGGGTAACGCCACCTATGAACTTGAGATGTTTACACTAATGTCCTGTAACATCGTGGAGGGCGGGGACACAAACGGTGCCGGGTCAAAGATCAAGTCCTCTTTGAATTAAGAGTGGCGCTGCAACAATGGAGATTTAGAATAGAATAGATCTTTAATGTCCACCTGGGTGTTTGTCCTTGGCTCACCAAAGCGCAAAAGAAGGTATATATTTTTTATATATATATAAATAAATGCATATGTATAAATAAATGCATATATATATATATATATATATATATATATACAAATGCATATATTATATATATATATATATATATTATATGTTATTAGTTATATATATTATAGCCTGTTTGACCATAAATAGAGGCTGCTATATCAACAGAACGATGGTCAAAAACTCTGTTGTAAGAATATGACATTTATCTTCATAGTAAGAGTTATAATTGCTGACAAATACTACACAATGCACATATATTACACATAAATGTGTTAGCGCACTTCAATCATTTCAAGAGTTAATAAGAGGTTGAAATAAATGCGGAGGCTGCAGATGATTACGGTGAAATCTGTATTATGGTTGGAGTTCAACTATACTATAATTATACTGTAATATAGTTGTAAGCACCTATAAGGACAGTTTACCGTACTACATATTCTAGTTGATAATGTACGACCCTATCTATGATCAGCCTGACCTGTTTGCAAACGGTTATTTACCGGATATCTGCGTCTTGACGTCATAACGTTTGGTACAACCGAGCCAGCAGGTCCACTCTGCTGTCGGCTCTGAGCACAGCCAGCGCACTTCAATCATTTAAAGGGGTAGTAATAAGATGCTGAAATAACTGCGGGGGCTGCAGATGATCGCGGTTAAAGCCACTAGGCTCTTAAGTGTAGCCACAACAGAGAAGAAGATTAACAGTGGCCATAAGCCAAATACTGGCAAATGTGGGTAATGGTTACTCCAGACAGTCTGGCAGGTCACCAGCCGTCACGTGAAGGGCCTTTAGAGGTGTAATAGATACGATAAGTAATAAAGAAAATCACACTGCTTGGTACAATTGTAGGAAAGCGGGCAGATGCACTTGCTGCAGACTGAAGAGGACATTTTTATGTTGTGGATCTGTCCTGATGGACCTCATGAATGAAAATACAGCAGAAATGAGCTTTACGCTTCCGGTGTCCTCGTCTCGGAGGCAGTGGATTTCTTTCGTTAGATTCTTGGATTAAAAACTACTCTGTCTTTAGCAGGTCACCATAGCTGCTGATGGAGATGTGCGTCGCTTGACCCTCCTGTTACCTTCAAATTCACCAACATATTTTACCCTCGGGGTCAATTTGACCCCAGCAATTAAAACCGAGAAAATTATTAGAATTTATATTGTTTCCTAAGTTTAAGTGTGAGGTACTTTATGTTTGTTTGTTGACGACCTAAATAGACCTTTAAATAAATAAAAAAGTTGACATTTCTTATATGTTTTACACAGTGAAAAACAGCCTGGGGTCAAATTGTACAGGACAGTGAAAACATATCATGTGAATTTCATGTTTTCTCAGTTGTCCCCAATAAATTATGAAAAGTCATGAAATATGAATCCAAAAAAATGATGTCAAACCTTATTTTAGAGACTTTAAACATTGAATGGGGTCAAATTGACCCTAAAGGTAACAGGAGGGTTAAACTACAACAGCCGATGTCTCGTTGCTTTTTTGTTTTTAGATAAACCCCCCGTCACTATTGTTACGGGCATGGTGTCTTTTTCAACTTCCTTCTTCAAAGGAGGTCTCATGGTTCAGGCCGACGGGGTTAACGTCAACTTGGCCGACCTTCCATTTGAATAACTGACCTAAACCTCCCTATTGGTTCCACATGGGACACAAGCAGACGTCTCCTGGACACACGTCCCACGTGTGCTCGACCCATTGGTCAAACAAATACTTCCTCATAGGCCAGAATCTTCTTCTTCTTTTTTTTTTTCACGTTACGTGGATCTCACAACTGGTAATTTGCAGGCGGTTGTAAGCGTCTGTGTACCCTCACTCTCGCTCATGGTGCTATTTATGCTTCTAATCCCCTCTTCAAATCCTGTAGGTGTTGACTGCTGGATTATGTTGGCTTGTCGTACTTTTTGACACACACACGCACACGCACACACGCACACGCACACACCGCACCACACAGGAGATAACGCAACTGCTCTCCCTGCTGCCTACATTGCAGATGCCAAGCACACGGAGGAGGAATATCACAGTTGATTAAACACTGCCACTTGAATCCGCCAGTCGCACACCTACACCTACACCTACACACACACACACACACACACACACACACACACACACGGGCGATTATGAAGACATATGCATACCTTAGGGCGAGAAGGACGCATTCAAAACTCTCAGCCAAAGCTGCCTTCATCCGAGAGTGGGGCGGTGCGTGCTGCTGTAGATGTGTGTAAGGTGTGTGTGTGTGTGTGTGTGTGTGTGTGTGTGCATCTCTCCGTATGTCATCTCTCCTCTGATGTGACCTTTACACACAGATATTTTCTTCCCGCCCTGCCTGCAACACTGCTAACACAATTACACTGGGCTAATGAACAGAGGACCCTGATAAAGTGGTGCACACACACACCACACACACACACCACACACACACATGTGTCCTCCATGCATACCAATCTTCCTGTAAAGGCTACATTTGCATCTTTAATATAAAGGAAAGTGCTTATTAAAGTGCACACAGCCGTTGGGATCGGATCGAGGAAGAGCTCGGCTCCTCCTCTCTTCTTGTTAAACCCGACCTTCCTCTCTCCTCACAGATGTGTCCACGCGGGCCGGCGCCGTGGACGCGCTCTGCTCCGACGGCGCCTTTGTTCAAAATGAACGCGTCTTCAAGAAAACGCTTTGTTTGCACACAGAGGGGTCCAAAAAAAAAAAAAAAACACAAAAAAAGAATCAATTTGCATTCAGCCAAAACCGGAGAAGAGCAGCGCAGACTTGTCGCTCTCCCCCTTAATAAACAACTGAAACAATTTAAAATGGTTGTTCATCCATTAATCCACTAAAGCAGTAATTATGCCGCTTGTTAGTGGAGTGTTTTGGTAATCAGCGCTCTGCAGACAATGCGGTTGTGGAGGCTTTCGGGAGGAAATCTTCACTGCGAAAAGCGGTCGCATTCACATGCTGAATATCAGCGGCGGCTTTTCTCTTTCTCGAGTATCAATACTGACATTTAGTGAGCGGGCGTCGGTTAACCCTGCAATACTTGCGCGCCTGATCGGCTTTTAACTGCAGTTAGTTAATAGCGATAATGCTGCGAGGACGCATAGCTGACGGAGGAAATGATCCCACTGTGACGTTTTTGATTAGATTGCAGCACCGGTATGAATATGTTGGTTTCATTAGTGATAGCACTAATATTTACAAAATGCTGTCCCAGGGCTTTTCCACGGTGCTATTGAGAGGCGAGGAAAGCTCTTACCAAGGGTTTGGGCGCATTGCTTTAACCAACCAATTAAAAAACAGAACATAATATAACCTGCTCTCACTTCCTGTCGTAATATATTCCAATTAGAGCGCATACCTTCGCATATCACAATATTGGGCATTGAATTATGAACATTTTGGCATTAGTTGCATGCCAATTGGATACAAATTGATGGTAACAATAATATTTTGACCTTTGAACCGATCAATCCCAAAATCAAATCAAATGGTCCCCGGATAATAACCAATCATCCTACCAAATTCCATGCGATTCAAGGAGATGCTGACCTTTTTCATGACCTTGATCTTTGACCGATCAATCCCAAAATCTAATCAAACGGTCCCCGGATAATAACCAATCATCCCACCAAATGTCATGCGATTAGGTTTAAGACTTTTTGACTTATGCGAATAACACGCACGCACGCATGCAAATACACGGCGATCAAAACATTACCTTCTGCATTTTCAATGTGAAGGTAATGAAGTGAATATCAAACTAGTCTCTATAAGGAGGGTTGAATCCACAATCTCTGTAACAGGAAAAACACAGCATGATTGAATTATCTTGAAACGTTTCCATTTAGAGAAAGGCATGACGTCTTTTCTCTTCACATGTCACTCCCAGATCTTCCCAGTTTAGTTTAGACGGACACATAATTTGCTTCAGTCTCGTTTGACACTAAATCCACACCAGACCTCTTTTCCTTATGAGGTCCCGGGGATGAAATCTTCTCAAATGGGGGTCCGGAGCCTAACTAGTCTTTACACAGGGGGCCGGGAGACATGAGAACATTGAAGAGACGTCTGCTCTTGTTCCTTCGCTAATCAAATCTGCCTCTAAATATCTGGCGTGAGGTCACGGTCGCTGGCGAAGAGAGGCGGGGTTGCAGAGTCTGGCTCTCATTATCACGTCTATGAACTGACAGCATTCCAGCGCGGCCTCGCAGGGGGGGGGGGGAGGATTAACCAGCGCGCAGAGCGTCCCTCTCATCCTGTGGGGCTTTCATTTGACGGAACTAAAGAGGAACTGATGGATGCATGTAGATGACGGTGAGCCCTACTTCTCCACGAGCCGGCCCCGGAGGCCCGGAGGCCCGGATGCTGGCAACCATCAACTCTGCAGAAGAGTCTTTGATTACCGAGCTGAATCACTGCGAGCTCCGGGGCCGCCGCTCTGCAGCTGAACCTGACCTCCGACCTCCCCGTGGGCTAGTGAAAAGAAAATGTTCCTACCGGGAGTAATAAAGTACCACAATGGTGTTGTTGCAGGCTAATGGTGTGGGGGGGGGGGGGCGGCTTTGTGGTCCAAAGGCAACTGGACCAACCACGGGTGTATGTGACTGTAGTACGACTTCAAAAGCTAAAAGCTTAACTTTTCATTTTGTTTGGCTTTTGCCGAATGAGGAAGGTTTAAGCTCCGCCCACTGAAGCTCAACAGCCCAAATCAGCTGGTCAATATCAATATGTCAATACCGTGAAAACTACAGATATGATATATACCTTTACGATGATATATACATTCATGATGATATATACCTTTACGATGATATATACCTTTATGATGATACATACCGTATCATGATATATACCTTTATGATGATATATACCTTTATGATCATATATACCATATGATGATATATACCTTTATGATGATATATTTGTTATGATGATATATACCTTATCATGATATATACCTTTAGGATGATATATACATTCATGATGATGATATATACCTTATGATGATATGTACCTTTATGATGATATATACCTTTATGAAGATATATTTGTTATGATGATATATACCTTTATGATGATATATACCTTTATGATGATATATTCGTTATGATGATATATACCTTTATTTGTCCCACAGTGGGGAAATTTCAAAAAATCAAAAATCATATCAACAAGACTTTGATTCTACAGGTACAAAAACACCCGAAGATGATCATTCTAGGCGTCATTTATTAAGACAGTCTCGTTTGTTTCTCGTGCAGATCGTTTCTTTAGGAGAAGTGTTCATGGCTGGGGATGAAAACGCATTATTAAGCCGACGAGGCAAGATTTGAAGCGGGACAGGTAGAGAGAACCTGACACAGCGTAGCCATAAAACCACTGGGAGGAGACTGGAGTTCACCTTTGGTCCAGGGCAATAAACCCATAATGGCCTACAAACATCGGAACTGATACTCTCTCTCTCTCACACACACACTATGTAAACACACATTAACACCTGAAAGTTGTTCCCTCATCCTATTAACTCTCCTAAACCCACACTTGAACGGCTTCACGATGCAGCAGCATATGGAGCCGTGCACAGACGACTCGACACACATTACGATTCTGAACACAAGCTCGCGTCGCTCTGGTTAACGCCACATCTTACGCCCCGCCCTGCAGCCGCGCTCTCTGCGTGGGGGTCTATAGATATTCGGGATTTGCTCTTGTTAACCTTAAAGCAAGATTTTGGCGCGTTGCAGTGCTGCGGTGTAGATGTTGGCAGGCCCACGCCCACGGGGGTCCGTAAATAATCAGCCGCATGTGTTAGCTGTCCTGGTAGAGAGTGGTGACGTCTTGGAACTCGCCTTCCTTTTGCTTTTCTTTCAGCGTGGAAAATCATAATTCAAGTGGGTACAATTGTTATGTTTTTTAAAAATGTACTTCAAGCTGAATTAGGGGGTTTTGGCTGCCGTTATTGTTGCTTCTTGCGCCACTTGAAAAGTTACAATAATAACTTACAAGGGCGAATAACAATGTTTTAAAAAACGGCCAAAAAATAAATGACAACAGAAAGATTCTAATTGGTCAGAAATAAAGAATAAATATAATGAAAGCACATAACAGAAAATAAGCCTGTGAAAGGAATGAGGAGAAAACAATAAATACTGACAGAAAAGTGAAGAATAACATATTAAGCAAATTAAACGAGTAAAATGAGCACCAGCAAGAACAGCTTCTCAAAGTTGTTTCCAAAAGAGATTTGTTCCGTTTGAAGGTATAGATCAGGGGTGTCAAACTTAATTTCACCGCGGGCCACAGCAACATCATGGCCGCCCTCTTAAAGGGCCGGAAACTCTTTAGAAGCTCCTCGAACATATTGTTAAATAACTCTTTGCATTTGATTATTATTTATTTGAGTGTAGACATAATGTCTATAAGAAAATGTCTCTAATATTACAACATAAATCCATTTTATTTGAAACCTTCATAATAAAAGCATGGGAAATGTTGCTTCAATTTATTTGAGGAAAGCGGTCAGGGGCCACATAAAATGATGCGGAGGGCCGGATTTGGCCCGCGGGCCTTGTGTTTGACACCTGTGGTATAGATGAAGAGGACCCTAACCCTACCAGTGTTGACCGCCCGGTGCAGCTCATGCCAGGTGCATGCTGGGGAATGAAAACACTGTTGCACTGTGAAATATCAGTGTCTCATATCGTCCAGCCACAGCCGTCGGTAGACCTGCTGCGGCTGAATAAATATTAAGCCGGACTACGTTACAGCTGGAGTCCTCCCCACACTGCCGTTAAACTGTGTTTGCGTCGGCATGTGGAGGGGACACCCCTGGGCCCGGAGGTCAGCGAGGGCGTGAGAGCCCAGGCAGGCCGGGAGGGACGGAGAGAACGAGAGCGGAGCGACCGCGTCTCTCTGCGCTCCGAGGCGGCGATCCGATACCGTGAACACGGCGACTCCCGTTAACCGGGGAGGGAGACGCGGACCCCCTCGGAGGACGCCGAAACTTTTAAGGCGAGGTCACTGACGGCGGAGTCCATCTCGACGAGTCGTTAAGTGCTCGGCCGTAAACTCACAAGCGCACGCTCGCTCGCTTCATAGTCCCGAAACACGGCTGCTTCCTGCGAAATATGGCATCTGTCCTCATGCTGCACTGCAAGTCCAACATGTGAAGTCCTCACGAATCACAGGACCCGTCCCTGCGTCTACGGGGTGAACTTCCTGTCGTCTCTGCTGACATTACCTAATAAAGGCATCGCATGTCAAAATAATTGAAAAACTACAGGAAACCGACGCATTACGGGAGCGATGACACTAACCGTACACACACTTTGCATTTTGCACATCGTCTACATTTTATTTAATTTACACTGCTGTATTTGCATATATGTTGTGTGTGTATATATATATACACATATATATTTTATTTTGTATTTTATATTTCACTATAGTTTATGCACAGTCACTGTTTCTTTCTTTCTTATATTTATATATGTTTGTGTGTTTAGTTTATTGGTGCTGCTGTTTCCACAAATTTCCCCTTGGGGATTAATAAAGTATATTTCTATTCTATTCTATTCTATTCTAACCCATGAGACCTCAGGGCGTCAAATACGTGGCCGGCGCGTCAAAACACAACGTTTAGTCTCAATATCTCTTTTTTCCATCCACTGAATGGTCCAAAGCGTTCCTGAAGGAAGTGCATTTCCTCCCAACATAATGCCTTATCTGATCCGTCTAAATTTACATCGTTTTCACAGAGAGACTCAAAGTGACTGCAGCGCACGCCTCCGGGTTAAAAAACCATATAATGAGCTGCATTTTATGGAGTACAACTCGGTATCGGAGCTGCACAAAGCCAATGATGTGACTCATCACTTTGTGCGAGCAGCAGACTGTCAGCGGATTTTAATTAAGCAAAGATGTGTCTTCATCAGCTGTCGCAGGAAAAAGAGCCGATTTATCATTCGCTCAGCCTCCACCGGCACGCCGACGTTTCCGGCTGCAGCCGAGGCGCTGCGAAGACGACAAGGAGACGCTCGTAAAGCACCGGTGAGTTATCAAGGTGACTAGTTATCATAGCTGGCCTTCCGAGTCCAAATTAGAGCCATAAACCTCGGACAATGGAGGCCAGCGAGTTAGCTGGCCGGCTGGACTCCCTTGACCGTGGACGCTCCGGTCGTATTTCATACCAAAACCAAACATGTTGCCTGTAGCGAGTCGGGGATGACTTGTGCTCGGAAGCCCAAAAAGTTACCCGCTTGACCTTACCCACTAAGAATATGTCTTTGCCTTTGTTCAATTAAAAAGACTGTCTAAAAAAGGGAAGGACTCGTTTTATTTGCCAGGACTTCTTGGCACAGAAGCCATGTTGAAATGTCTTTTGCAATCTTTCTATCTGTGGCGATGCCAGTGTTAGCAGAAGTGATAGCTTTCATCAAGCCCCTCGCCTCCTTTGGAGCATTTGGAATCCCCTCGTGACTTTTATCTTTCTGAAACCTGGCGATGGCCAACCGTCTTCTCCCAGTTTGTTTATTAAAGCATAAGCTTTTTGAACGTTTCCATGACAGGGCGCGAGAGAACCGTTAACACATTTGATGGCAATTATTTATTTATTTTTTATTCCGATTGAGTGACTCTGCCTAAGTACAGTCCTGTCAGGTAGCCAGGCAAGTATTTTATGTTGAAGGAGAAAGAAGAAAAAAAGAGAGAAGCGAGAAAGCAGGAATGATGGTAAGTGGACGTGTCGTCGTTAGCAGCTTCTCTCACTTCAAGGTTGTCACAATAACAGAAATGTAGTAGACCATACCAATACCAGTGGAATGCCACCATTCGTGTTACCCTGTTCGACACTTATTACCTTGTCGTAATAAAGAACAACAAAGAAGAAACTCCTTTTAACCTTTGCATACTGGTATTTGCTAATTCATTATTAAATCCTAAATAATCTGACCCAAGTTTCTAGCTGAAAATGTGAAAATTACCTTTGTAAACATAAAAACTATCATTTTCCTTCGTCTTTTTTTGCGGAATCGAGCTGGAAAGTAACATAATGCAACCCGATGAAAACTTCCGTTATTTAGCCATGCAGGACTGTTCTGCTAACGACTAACGCTAACGGATAATGCTAACTAGCACACTTTCGGCCAATTTCAACACAGATTTGTTGTTCAGAATTCAGCTTCATCTGGGAATTTATTTATCGTCTGTGAGGAGAATGGGACGATGGTCAAATGTTAGTTTTGATCGCTAATCCAAGGTGTGTACTGTTTGCCTAAAACTGCAATATACTACACACAACTAGTACGTCACGTCACCATCAGGTCACAGCTTCTGTATTACATGTTTTCTGCAATGGTACGTCTCAATATGTAAATGACGCGTTATCTTATTCTTTGGAGGATTTGGGAGAAATCTCCAGGCAATATACAAACTGTTGTACAAATAAAAGCCTAAATGTATATTTTTTACAGAATTTATTTCAGCTATGGGTCGAAAAGTGACCCATACTCTCTAAATTGACCAGTGAATAAATAGCAATGTTGTCGACCTGTGTTGTCAACAACAAAAAACGGCATCATCTTACCATACGGATCCCTCGTTAAACAGTGGCCGACTGGGAAAAAGTAAAAAAAAAAAAAGGAGAGCTCTGAAAGATTGTGAAAACAAGTTACATTTACGGCGATAAAATCTGTTAATCTGGCCGTGCGGGGCCCCCCTCGCCGTATTTATCGGCCCCATTTGTTTCCCTACAGGACCTCTGGAGTGGCGTAACGCTCTCAGCCCGACGTCTCACTCGCACTCGCAGGGAGAACCAGATGTTTGGAACCGCTCGCCGCAATCGAGCGGTAATCCCCCTCCGCAGTGTCATCGGGGCTGACGCAGTCCTCTCGCCAGCGGGCACGCATTGGATGTAAACAAGACGTCAGCAGACATTAGATGCGAAACGGCATTATCAACGCGCAAATGTCAAACATCCGGCTTCTGGGAAAGCAACAGTGTCGATGTCTAAACAGGGCTGAGAAAGTCACTTACATGCAGAAGAGGGTTGACAGAACTGGATTGCACGTACGTGTGTGTGTGTGTGTGTGTGTGTGTGTGTGTGTGTGTGTGTGTGTGTGTGTGTGTGTGTGTGTGTGTGTTGGGAATAGCCTGGTTTTTCCAGCCTGCAGAATGTGGAAAAAATGCACTCTCACTCCAAGCGTGATGCAAAGTGCCAGAAAACACTGGACCGCTCCACACATAAAAAAAAAAATATATCCATGGCACCATTAGCCATGTTCGAGCTTAGCCTGGTACGGCTCGGTTTGGTTCCACTTGTGGCGGTATGAAATGGATTCCAGATCGACAGCTGCACGTGATTCCGACGCTCCTCTTTGCACTTGGGTAAAGACGGCTCTGTCGACGTCAGCGCGGATGGAACCAGACCCGATTGGTCAGAAAGGCCCGATTGTCTCCATCTCAACCTAAGTGAGCAGCTCAAGTGGCTCCTTTACATCACGGCGGGACAAAATCCTCAATTATTTGATGCATTAATGATGATAACGTAGATCTCGCGCAGGACTGTCGACGCTTCGTTGAAACATCGATTGCAATCTAACGCGTCGCCGCCTTGATTGTGGTGCATGTGCGCTCGCACAGCTGCGACAGTTTACAGTGGAACAGTGTGAAGAGTGGATCTAATGATCGGGGCTGGAATGCGACCTCTCACCGCTGGCCGTGGCCCTCTGCAGCCGCCTTATCTGATTGGTCCGTCTGGCGCGGTAATCATTTCCAGATTCCGAACGGGGGCCGCCGAAAAAAGCTGCAGGGACCAGCAGTCTCTTTTTGTGGGGCGGGTGGGGTGGGGGGGTGGGGGGCGGCGCTTGAAAGCAAGAGCGCTGCAAAAAAAATAAAAATCCAGCAAACTGTGTTGTGTAGCAATCTCGTCGAATGGTTTTTAGGACTCCATGACTCAATGTTCGTGGCATTTCCCTTCCAGTAAAAGTCTTACCATTCCAAAATAATGCACAGGGGCGAATTCTAAGACTGCGATGCCCCCCCCCCCCCCCCACAGCAACAATGAAGCAGTACAAATGTTCTACCGATGGCTGACTTCTTCTTCTTAGCAAAGGCACCCATGAGGCTCGTGGGTATCTTGGCATTTAGAGCCATCTGCCACCGAGGGGATGCTGATAGTCTCTTAGAGACTGTTGGGCCTCTCCTCACACGAAGCTTGGACCGTGTAGACAGAATCTCTTTCTCCACATCTCGCACACATTGAGGCTATTCTTCGTTCTCCTCTCTCGATAACTTACCTCATGTGTTTTCACTTCCGCTCCTCGAGTCACGTTTGAAACTATTTGGATGCATGTTGCCCCATGGACTTACATTTAACTTCTTTTTAAATGCCATCAACTTCCCACTACAAACCCTTAAATAGCCCTAATTTAAATGATTCGGCCCCTAATGTTGTAAAATGCACTAATAGCGGAACAGAGTTTTTTTCCGGGAGTCAAACTTATTTTGCTGAATACAACTTTGAGCAACTTTCAGAGGAATAAACATCGCAGTATCAAGTTTCTCTTCTACATCCGTGCACTGATGGGAAACTGCACTATAAAACAATTAGGACTGATCGACTCATTACATCATCCGGGGGACTCCTGCATTTTAATGCAGAACGGGAGTTTTATTTCCAAGCTCTGGCTGCATGACATAGAGGCTGCCATTGTTTTTTCACAGTAATCATAACAAGGTATCACAGGTAATTGGATCGCTGTATATAAAAGCAACTTGGAAGCCAAGGATGTGGGAAAACAACTTCTTCATCTGGAATAACAATCCCTGTGTTCCTGTCAGTGCTATTGGGGGGGACTTGTACTCGCACTAGAGGAGGAAGACGCACAAGCCTTTAATTTGCGATAAGAGGGAGCATATTTTGCCTGTTTTCTTATGTAACATGAAACTCTGTTTCCACAACGCCGGCTCTTAAACAGCACGAGCATCTCTCACTCACACACTTTGCATTTCTCTTCTCTTTTTTTGCCCACACACACACACACACACACACACACACACACACACACACACCTACATGTATGACACTGTTTCCTGTGGGTCATGGTTTCTCTCTCTCTGACACACACACACACACAGACACACACACACACACACCAGTGTGTGACCGAGAGATGCCAGTCTTTAGTCCCTGCAGTTTAACCCCTTCTAATGCCCTCGGAGTGGCAGAGCTTTATGGTCAGTTCACACCCGTTATGCTTTGTATTCTCTCTTTGTGTCGCCTCGAGAGTAACGGTGACACGGGTCCAACGAACACGCGCGAGAAGAGCACACTGACGCACAACGGCAGTCGCCAAACACAGAGTGGCGAGTGTGTAACGAAAGCGTACAGAGAGCGTACATACGGGAACAATTTTTAAAAAGGTGACATTTGGTTTCACTTGGGACACGTGCTAAAGTCAAAACATGTTATATTCTTTTTTTACACATTTTATTATGTGCAAATGTCACAAGCAAATATCTTTTTGTGGATAAAACATGATATCGTTTTATAATTTGCCAAAATTGGACTAAATGATGGATCCATTATTAAGAAAAATATCAAACTAATAGTTGCAGGAATATCTTATTGGTTCAATGTTTTTTATTGAATAGAGACTAGAACCTCCGGCAGACTAAATTCTCTACACTGACAAGAAATCTACTTCTATGGAGGAATCTATTTGTGAACTCTCGTCATGTCAAGAAGCACACAGGCCCCGGTATGCATGAGCTGAGTTCATAATAGAGCTCCATGGAAGAAGGAGCACGGAGTTGAATTCCTCCAGGAGAAAACAGGGAAGCCAGTCAACTACATCGGCACACAGTGGGAAAAAGAAATGTTGTGTTCAACAGCCACATAAACTGTTCAGTTTCCTCGGTTTCACGAGAGGAAAGAATTTGAAACAGTGCGCGGAGAGGCGAGGCATGAAACACACACAAACACAAACACACACACACACACACACACACACACAATTGCTCAAAATCAAACCCCATAGATACACACAAACCTACACCAACACACACATAATATTTCACACAGCCAATTTCACAAAACCACACACATAAACACTCAATCCTCCCCCTCCTCCCATCCCCCCTCCGCCAGTACCACTGCATACACACACACACACACACGCACAAGCTGCCACGAATACACACCCACACAAGGCGAAGAAGTGTATGTACGCGGGCGAATGTCTCCGTTTCACTCATTAGGGAGAAGGAGCTGCTTGCAGCAAAACCTCCTCTAGTCAGTCTGCCGAGATCTCTAAAACCAACAGTCAGACGGAGGGGGGGGGGGGGCGCTCACACAACACACTGCATCTACGAGCTGAAAGAAGAGATAACGAGACTGAATGGAGGAGAAAGTGGAAACATAAGGAATAGATGCAAATCTACTGATTTGACTTGCGCCCGGAGCACATGGAGAACAGCCAATAGGAGCCGAGATGCAGTAGGGATGGGTGGCTTCTTGAGCATTAATGCATGTCGGTTGAGGGAAATGGCTGATTGGTGGCCAAGAACAAGCTCGCAATGCTAACATGCGGATGTTTAGCAGGTTATATTGTAACATTAGCTTGTTAGCACCAGTTAAAGTGTTGCCACCAAAGTCAATATAAGGATTCACCATCTGGGGACCATAGATGTGGTGGGGTGACTTACGTCACGCTATTCATAAAGCTAAGCTGCTAATGTGGTTAAAAAAAAAAAAAAAATAAAAGACGTCTGGGACCCAGTCAGAACCCAGAGGCCGACAGTGAGACGGGTCTGAGTGAAAACACCCAGGGGAAAAAGACAGATCTGAGATAATGCATAAATTATCTTGAGACCGGACTTGAGTTCTAAAACCGTCTGGTCTGGAGGAAAGGAAGAGCTAGGGGGGAAAAACAACAACAACAACAACTATTTCATGGTGGAAAAACTTGAAAAAGACCTTGAATAACTTTTATCTCATCTATAGGGTCGAATTAACATACACCAATTTCACTTTTATGTCAAGGCTTTGTGAATCCGGAAGAATGAGGAGAAAGAGAAGCGGAAAGAATGAAGAGAATGGGAGAGCACAAAATAATGGCACACAGAGTACCTGAGCTGCGAATAAGAGAGAAATAGAGATGCGCATAAAAACAGGAAAATAATAGACAGCTCCATTAGGCATGAGGTTATTGAGTAAATCTATCTCACCAGACAAAAGCTTCTCCTGTGTCTGTGTCACTGCTGTCGCCA
Source organism: Liparis tanakae (assembly GCA_036178185.1). Classification (NCBI taxonomy): domain Eukaryota; kingdom Metazoa; phylum Chordata; class Actinopteri; order Perciformes; family Liparidae; genus Liparis; species Liparis tanakae. Next base: position 19,497,662 of record CM070097.1, on the reverse strand, counting down.
CCAACGGTAACACGTTCTCTCCAATCCCCCCCCCCCCCGGAAGCCTTGCAGGGCTCTTACACATTTTGACTGATGGATTTCCAGGACTTTTCCATGACTTTCAACCAAATTTCCAAGACCAAACTGAAATCTCAGTATAAACATGAACAATTTACAACATTTTGCGTATTAAGAGCGTAGGCCGGCTTATATTTTGAGCGTCTTTCTTTAAAAAACATTAATTATTTCAAACTCGACGTAAATGAACATGTGATTATAACAAATTTCCATGACTTTTCCAAAAAATTTTAGGATTTACGTTTTTTCCAGGACTTTTCCAGGCCTGGAAATGACCATTTTGAAATTCCATGACTTTTCCAGGTTTTTCATGACCGTACGAACCCTGCCTTGACTATTAGCGCTACGCCGTTTCTGTGTCTCATCAGTCACATCCTTCTTCGAGGCGGAAAGCTGGCACAACGAAGGCGAAGGGGAGTGAGGGTAAAAACGACTACTGGATCGGAGGAACCTCGCTGAAACGGAGCGGAGGAACTTCAATTTCTCAACGTTGGCAAGACGTCCATAGATCTCAGCGCGAGCACGAGGCACGGCCGCTATCTTCAGACAGGAGTCAGAGACGCCGCTATGCTCCGTTCTGCTCACTCCTGGAGCCACTCGAGATGTCGGACCGCTCTGCACCGGAAGCCCCGCTGCACAGTTTTGATTTGTTTTTTTGTTATAGGAGAAAACACCTGCTGAGGTGTCCTCGAGCAAAACGCTGCACCTGGAAGCGCACACACACACACACACACACCTACACAGAGAGAGAGAGAGAGAGAGAGAGGGAGACAAAACCTTACAGCCAGTTCTCCTTCACACAGGTTTGTGTTTGATAAAGCACTCAACAAAATGAGATAAGTGGGCGTGTGTGTGTGTGTGTGTGTGTGTGTGTGTGTCTGTGTGTGTGTGTGATGATCGGGGGAGTGTCATTGTATTTGCTGACTCAGCACTTCTTCCTCCCTCACAGGAGGGCCAGGAGGAACCGACCAGGATCCCGTTAAAATGTTTGAAAGACGAGAGCGATGGCGCTCCGTTTTCCTTGTATTTTCCCACCCAAGCTGGAAAATAGTTTCCAGTGGCAGCATGACGAAACACTAATGATATCGATACTTTAAAGAAATGTTTAGCGGGGTTACGGGCTGTCTTTTTTACTCCTTCTTTTCTTTGGTTCAAATTGAGGGATGTACATATCGGCTGGACTCCTGGTGAGCTTCAGCTTGGAGAGAAACCAAACAGTTTAAGAAGCCCTCGCTCAGCATTGCAGTGAAAGCAAAGTGACACTATTAGAATACGGAGGACAATATATTCTTTCTACTACAATTATAAAATGGACATTTATATTGTTTTTGTGGAATTGCCCCCCGAAGTTTCTTTTTCCCAATGTTAACAAAAAAAACGTTAACATTTTGAACATTAGACTAACTTTCAGCTAAATGTATCCATCCAAAAGTGTCGTACAGCATCCCTCACCATGACAACACAACATTTACAGGAGAATAAACTCCACTGTGTAACACACCTGTCTCGCTGCTGCACCACCTTTAGGTGCTGAGAAAGACCCCCTTGATCCCTCCACCCCCAGGGCCGGAGCTGGTGCTCCTCCATTACTTACACACAACCGTTTCTACATGTTTTGTTTTGCAAACATCTGCTTCGCGGGATGCGGTTTTAAAAGGGAGATCCAGGGGATGGAGAACAGACTGCTCCGGACTTTGTGGTCTCCCTTCGCCTCCTTGTCCCCAACCCCAAGCGCTCTCTCCTTGTTCCCCGACATCGTTAATCACTTCCAGGGAGACCCAAAGTTGAATTGCACAACCTCAATCTCAGAGTGCCTTTGTTTTCTAGTCGTTTTATTTGTGACCCCACCCTCACCACCACCATTCTCTCGTCCTTTTCTTCTCTCTCTCTTCCGGATGCCTTGGGTCCAGTAAGACCATTTAATAGTCGCACATCCTCATCGGGGCTGTTGGCGGTTCCCCTCCCTTCCACCTGCTAGATTCTGCCTCTTTTTCCCCACTTCACAAACACCAAAGCAAAGGCTACACATGGAGGGGAAACCGGACTCGCCGAGTGTTACTTCTCTGGCTTCCCGAGCTCCTTTGGTGTGCATTTGGTGCAAAGCAACAGACGCTGCTGAAAGGGAAGCCTGCAATGTGCCGTTTTGTGTGAATTCAGATATTTTCCTCCTCTCTGAGACTGCGAATGAGCGTACTTAAACGGAGGCTTCATCGCCGAGTGCTTTACATGGGCTCGCCTGGGGGAAGAAATCCACACAAACAAGACGGCGCAGACCTATCCCTGCAAAAAAAAACTGTCATTTTTGAAAATATTTCTTTACGCCATCATGATTGAACCTTTCTTGGAGCTGTAGAGTTGTTAGCAGCAGAAAAAAACATCTGCCATTGTTACTAAAATTAAACACCCCAGGGTATGATGCTTATGGTCCTATCACCTCCTCCTCCTCCTCCTCCTCCTCCTCCTCCTCCTCCTCCTCCTCCTCCTCCTCCTCCTCCTCCTCCTCCTCCTCCTCCTCCCCCATGGCCTGGGCAAAAGTCTAACCACCAACAACACAGATAACAGAAGACAGATCTGCATCCAAAAGCCATGAACAGAAAAAAAAACAGGAGGAAGCTCTCCAACTCTATCCTTGGCCCGGCACTAAATATAAATACAAATATATAAATATACATGGAGGGAAGGGTGGGGGGGATGTCCGAGTGTGTGCATCCGCGTCTGATAAATACAGGGACGTGCTGATGTGACTAATGTTGCACAAGCACAGGAAACGCAGAGAAGTTCTGTGATGTTGGTTTGTTGGACTGCACACACACACACACACACACACACACACACACACACACACACACACACACACACACACACACACACACACACACACACACACACACACACACACACACACACACACACACACACACACACACACACACACACACACACACACACACACACACACACACACAGATTATGTTGCTGCCTTTAGACAGCACAAAGCATAAGGCAGAAATTGGCCATTTGGGACAACAAACACAAGCTGTATGGTCTGCAGCAGAAATCGGGTAGCCGGAATTCTTTTAATTGCTGACAAACAACGGCAGAATTATCTTTGCTCACACGTAGGGGAGGAAGTAACTCCCCCGTCCGCCCACGGGCCGATGGTCTCGCTTCAAAGCGCCCTGCGCAGATATGACAGCGGCAATCAAACAAAGCTCCTCGCAAGTCCTATTTTGAACTTGGGAAGCGGGTGTTTGCGATCAGGCGACGTGCGAAGGTGGCAGCCACCTCGGCGTCGCGGTTACCCGTCACATCTGTGCGGCGATGCAGCGTCTTTTCCTCTTACAAGAGACAACTGTTTCGATCTGCCTGCCCCGTTTGATCAGCCTTGGCCTTTCACTGCAGAGGCTGCATCAAAAAGGTGCCGGGGAACTTAAAAGCGCCACCGCTTTATATCTCTCTCTCTTGCTCTCTCTACCTCTCTTTAACTTTAGCTCTCATCCTCTTTTGCTCAACTTCTTATTCTGCGTGTTCAGTTTAGACCAAAATTGGGAGATATAAACACTTCCAAGCCTCGTCAACAAAGAAATCATGCTCATATATATGAGCTTTCACAGAATAACCATCTACTGTTATTATTACTATCATCATTATTTTTGTTGTCACGAAATTGTGTTATTTTAATTTTAACTTACAGTTATCTTTAAAGGTTTGAGACAGAAAATCAACCTTTAACATAGTGTTTCATCCTTATTTACAAGCAACAATTTAAATACTGACTTCAAGACCATAGCTCTGAGAAATGATGCCGGCACACGGAAGTTCCAAAAAGACTGCAGTTCCTTAAATGACCACTAGAGCCTGGCTCCAAAAGCAAGACAATCCACGTCGACCCCAATGTCAGAACCTCTGGGGATGTCTTAAAACATTGTATTATCTCTCCTGACCAGCAGGGGGCGCCTCCTTCAGGGTAAGAATTAAATACGATTGTATAGAAGTCTTTGAGAAATTGACTCTAGCTATTCCCTCAGTAAACATTGTACACATAAGTTTAAAGTCTTCTACAATACAGAATGAACTCCATTTCGCAAATGATGGTTCCTTTAAAGTCAGACAGACCGTAAAGAGATTGCTTGGGGCGGGCTTAATGTGATTGGCAGCAACCAGAGCTATCACTACGTCACTCCTCTGCAGTCCAAATATGGTAACTTCCGTTAACTGGTTGCAAAAAGACATTATGGCGACGGCTGTAATCCAAGATGCCGACGTTGAATCATCAAACTCGAGGCTTCAAAACGTCTCTTCAGAAACATACGGGTGACATCATAGAGACCGTCTATATTTCATACTAGTATATGATAGCAATACAACCCCACTGAGTCAATATAACGGCATATTAATGACAGGTTCTCCACCTTCTTTACTCCACCACCATCAGGAGGTTATCTCATCTGTCCAAATTGAAAATGATCATTACTGACAGAGCCGGCGGAGGGAGAGAAGAACCGATCGTGCCTTTCGGTTCTAATCGAGTCAGTGGGAACGTCTCACTAACAAACCCATACTGTTACATCCCTCTGAAGTCCATCGCTCCGGTGTTTGATCCGCACGCCGGGCTGATTAGATAAACCGGGGACGTGTGTGGGATTCAAACTGGTATTTTGCCGAGCGATATCGGCTTACGTGGCGGCGTACCGTCGTCTCGATGGGCGAGCGCGTTGGCTTCGACGCCGCTGGGCCGGCGCTTCAGCTCCCGCCGGGAACGCCCGCACGGCGTTTTAATGTTCGACCCTCAAAGCACTATGAATGAAACCCCTCCTCGGCTAAATGCCATTTTCATTACACCCATGTTGGACGTACCCTTGTTGTGGGGGTTTCTCAAATGGAAATCAGTTAAAACTGCTTTCAATCTGGTTTATTGGCTTTCCATTGCCAACTCTCCTGCTCAGTTTATCCATCACAGGCACTTGGGCTATGAAGGCTCGACGCAGACAGAACCGCAGGCCTCGTCTGTAAGCTCTCGGCTCGGCCGGGGTCTAAGCCACTGGCAAGACACACAGCTGAACACCCATCCACACACACACACACACACGCACAAACACACACTCCCTTCCTCCCTGTAGCGGTTGGCGTTTGTCGCCTTAACACAGCGGCTTTCCAGCGAGGTGAGGCGGTGAGTCCAAAGAGTCTATTCTCACTCATAATGTGTCTGACAACTATCGAAGATAGAGGGAACTAATGTGTCCCAATTGTCATTCACCTAAATGCCGCCTCATAAAAAAGTAACGCAGTAATTCATGCACCAATCGATTTTAGAAAATCACATAATAAGGCCATAAAACATCAGGCACTGCTAGTATGGCAAACACACATGCAGTTCCTGTAAAACACACATGAGGATAAGTGTAAGAAAGTATGCTTATTTTAAATATGCAATTAAACACCACAGACACCGATGTCACGTGAGAACTTGCTTTAAATATGACTGAACCGTGGTTACCGAGCGTAAAGAGGTGAAAACAGAGAGCGTGAGGGAAAAGATAATCCTCTCAGAACAAATTAATAATAAAAGACTCCAAGAATAAACTAGGTAATTAGGTTACAGGCGGCTCAACGCACACGTAACCTCTCTGTCTCCGGTAGTCCGATTCTGACTCATTTCAGGGCTAGAACCCCTTAAAAAACACAGCCGTGTCAGCGTGTGCTACGGGAACTAATATGTTCCACGGTTGTCATTGTGTCACTTTAACGATGCAAGCAGTCACTTCGGATGTCACGCCTCAGCCACAAAGTGGAGGTGATGTTCAGGGTTTCAGCCTTATCAACGCGTCCCAGCACAGGCACATCATGACACACGCTTCAGAAAGAGGGGGAAGCGTCTTTCTTTCTTTCTTTCCCCCTCTCCATACATCTCCTCTAGCTCTCTCTCTCTCACACACACTCTCTCTCATACGCACACACACGCATGCATCCTCCCGAGAGAAGGAGATGAGAGGAGATTCAGAACGTGCAAAAAGAAGACTCTCATATCTCTCTCTCACACACACACACACACACACACACACACACACACACACACACACACACACACACACACACACACACACACACACACACACACACACACACACACACACACACACACACACACACACACACACACACACACACACACACACACACACACACACACACACACACACACACACACACACACACACACACACACACACACACACACACACACACACACACACACACACACACACACACACACACACACACACACACACACACACACAGAAGAGATTTCTTTCTCTATGTGCTTTGGCAGTCAAACCGATGGCTAGATGCCCGTAGTCTCTCGAAATCAGCCCGTCTGCCTCACCTACGCATTTCAAGTCAAAAATTCATAAGGTGACACAAAACTGTCAGAGCATGTTGATGCCACTCCAAAATGATTAAGCTCCGTGTGCATGTGCATCCCCCCCCCCCCACACACACACACACACACATACACACGCACATACATATGCACGTGTACTCACACAGGTCAAACAATATAAGCACCTATAGATAGATGTTGCAGCGGAACCAGCCCACATAGACACACTGCTGCACATCGGTATAGCAACTTGTACACACGCACGCACACGGTCAAGACCGCATACATGCATTGGTAAATGCGCACGTGCACGCGCGCAGTTACCCGCAAAGCCGGTTTCAAGTTTAAAATCGGGTCTGGAGTGCAGCTGGAACGTCCGCACTGGGTTTAATCACATCTGTCAGCGGAGCATCATCGCAATGAACCACAACGGCTCGAATCATAAACTGGCGTCACTGGCGACCAGGACATTCCGATAACCCTCCCGCGATGTGACATGCACTCTATCGACATGCTATTAAAGCTCACGCATGCGGGAGATAATACAAAACACACCCCCGTGGCGCGCTCAGACACGAACAGACCATTCATACAGACACTTTTGCATCCAAAATCCGCAGTTATTTTGCTAATGAAGTGCATAAATATGTCCCCCTTCAAACAACTAGGCCAATTCCAGGTAAACAAAACCAAAAAAGGGAAGGGTCGTTCAGTCATTTCGGAGCTGGTGTTGATCCGCAACATCCTCGTGCGTCTGGCTGCTTCTCCCCGGGTGCGCAAAACTAGCCATGCGATGTTTCCAAGCGCCCCCCAAAAAAGATGAATTCAATAGAAAGCCGGATTTCTGCAGATTTGAGCAGCGTGTGCTCATGTTAGTGACATGAGAGAGAGCAAGAGACATCGGCAGAAAGTACAACCGAGGGCAAGGAGAGGGAAGGGTCGGGAGAGAAATGTCGCCAACATTTCGGATGTAGGAAAGAATACCCCCCAAAAAGCTACGAGATGCCTGGAGAAAAGATTATCAACCACAACAACCACCAAAACAAAAGTTTGCCTTTACTTACCGATCAAACCGCCCTTCGCGTTTGTCCTCCTTGGCATGTTTTGTCTGTTTTTTTAAGATGTCAGAGTTGCAGCAGAAGACATTTCCATTCCCGGCGGGCTTGTCGGACACTAGTAGCAGCAGCAGCGGCAGCAGCAGCGACAGGAGCAGCAGCAGCAGCACCGGTTTCCAAGCTCAGCTCTGCAGTTCCGTGCGCACAGGATAGCAACGATCAGCATGAATGAGAGGAGAGCTGCGGTTAGACTCCGGCATCCCTTGGTAGAGAGCGAGAGCGAGAGCGAGAGAGAGAGAGAGACGGAGAGGTTAGTGACATGAGTGCGCCCCCTGGCTGCGGACGCGGGTAACGGCGGGACGCCGGACGCACCGCTGCGTGGCGCGCATAGGCGGCAGCATCGGGCTCCTTGTGGTGCGTTTGAGGCTCACAAGTGTCACGGCGCAGGTTTTTTTTTATTTTTTTACTGAAAAGCCAGAAGATGTTTGATGCATCCCTGATGAAAGGCTGCTCCTATTGAGCCTCCGCGGTGGCTGATTGTCATGCATAACGCACTGCTCCGGTTCTCAAGTCTCTCCTGCTGCTCGCTGTGTTGTTTGTGATCTTTTATTCTGTGATCTATTTGATTGTCTTTCGCTCATGTTGGCGCATGCATGTTTGTGTTTGGAAATATGTGTGTGTGTGTGTGTGTGTGTGTGTTCACTGCTGGAGGTTTTTGCTCATTCGGAACTAGTCGAATCCCCTCTATTGGCATCGTTGGCCTTGTCCGTTGATCACCCTGGAAGATGGACCTGATTCTTTTCAGAAAAGAGAGATACCTCACTATTCGATACAGAAAAAAAAGAAGAAAGAAATTCACATTCCACTTTATATTTGACGGTAGATTTCAAACAAACGCTTTAATCGTTTCCTTGCCTCAACACCGTCTCCTGCCCCTCCCGAGCGCCCATAAGCAAACAGTGAATGTTTGAAAGAAGGTGACGATGTTAGATATAGAGCTAGCAGGTGGACTTTTCAAAAAGAGGGATTTATTAACCCCAAAGAGAAGTAAACTGTGGACAGAACGTGTCACAAAATTCCTGTCCCATAAATGAGGTAAACTGAAACTAAATGTTGGCCCTTCTCCGTTGTGAGCATTGATGCATATTTGCTCTAGTTGTGACTGGTGGTTTGTCAATGTAACTTGAGCTTCATCGTCTACTTTAGATAATTGGCGACTGAGTCGGGGCCATGTTGGAGCTGATAACGTTACGTTTAACCAAAAAAATACTGCAACAGGATAGAAGACAACTGAGGAGATGCAGTGTTTGGTGGTTGAATGGTTGGTGTCATATAGGAAATGTGATGCTACCAACGGACCAATCAGCAGTATGCGGAGAGATAATACAAAAAATGTGAACCGCCTATAGCTCAGATATGAGGTACTTTTCTTTTTTGCTTCGACCTGACAAGATGTTTCTTCAGCATCAGCACTGGGAACACAAATAAATAGAAGTTAGAATGATTTAAGGCAAACTTATCTTGGGACGTAATGAAATGTGACTGAATACACTCATTCACTGTCAACACAAGTACGTTAACTGCCTATTTCCAGTGAAGCAGCTCTGATAAGCCTGCTGGATGCTAACGTTAACACTGTAGAAGACAGGAAGACAACATCAAGGAGAATAAATATTGGATTTAGTCCTGAAACCAAAACTTCTAATGAATGCTAATGTTGGTATGTGTCAACTGGATGTGTAAATTGATGATAGCCTTCTGTTAACTAGCAACTATATTAACTTTACTTAATTAGCTAAGTCAACGTGTTACCCTTAACACAAATGATAACATAACAGATTATATATCATTACACTAAACTACAAACCACATGCGACCCTCATTATTGATTATTTCAGACCATTTCCCCCCAAAACTACCATACCTTTTTTGAGGAAGATTGATGAACACAATCAACGCTGCCTCGGAGGTGCAGCTGTAAATGTTATGAGGCATTCAAGGAAGCTCCGTCATCTGAGATTCGGGAGTCGGCTGCTGCACAGACGACATTTTTGATGCGAGTAACATGTCATCTCACGTCATCCCCCTTCGTCGCAGCCATGTTTGCATGTCTGTTTATTTGGATTTACTTCACAACACAGGAAAATATCATGAAATTAATGAGGGCTAATTTCCATTTAGCTCCTTGAGTTTCACGGTCTTGGTAATGTGCATGTTGGCTCACTGTCAGGTTTTCCTTGGGCACTTGTACAGAGCATCCTTGAGGTAATTGGTAACACCTGTGGTTTTCCTACTGTAAAATATTGTTTTTTTATAATAAAAAAAAGGCTTACTGTCTTTATCCAGATCTCAGACCATCCCAAATTGCATTCAAAAATATTGTTGCTTTTCAGCAACTGTAAATATAATATAATAATGTGACTACGACACACACAATTTATTTAAACAATTGTTCAAAAACAAATATGTTCAAGTTAATTAACAAAATGTCTGGAGGTTAAACAAAAGATAATGTTTCTTTATTCTTTTTCGGAAGGAGCTTGTCAAAAATGTACATTATTATATATCATTACATTTGAAATGTCTCTATCCTACCCTGAGAGGTACAATCACGACTTCCACTGTCACTCAACACATCGAGGGACTCGGAGAGAGAAGAGAGAGGTTCACTTGAATGAAGGAGGACGCATTGTCGGTGTGATTTCAAGAGCCATCATTTCTGCTAATCTGCAAGAATTTCCCCTCTCACCCTACTTCGACCTTTGCGGTCTCCTTTTGCATATTAAATGTTGATATTCCTGCCCATATTTGCGATGACTAGGGAGTTTTCGTATAAGGCGATGGGGTGTCGGGTTGCTCCTCTCCACTTTGAGGATGTGGTGACACATATGATACTCCGCTGCTCAGATTACTGTGTGTGTGTGTGTGTGTGTGTGTGTGTGTGTGTGTGTGTGTGTGTGTGTGTGTGTGTGTATGTGTGTGTGTGTGTATACATCCTTTCTGCTAATGCTCCATTCCATTTGCCTCAGAAATCGGAAATCGGAAGTCGGAGCTGCATGGGAACGACATTGCACCGCTTCGTTTGCATTCCAGTCCAACAAGTCGGACAAATTATTGGGATTTGCTCCAGCCAGGTTAACCTATTTTAGAAATACCCATTGATAACGTATTTTGCGTATATACAAACACTGTAACTTGTAAAAGAAAAACCACAGAAGTTGGACAGTACTGTATGTATGACTGATTTATTGAGACTGAAGTGGACAGAAACTAGCACTTTTTTCTCTCCTTCTGTTGATGCAGAGAAGCCATCTTGGATTTTGGGGATCAGTTTTTGGTGGGGTCCGTCCAACTATCCGAGCGGGAAGTCCGACTTCAGGCGGCGTTCCACTTGTTATTTCCCAACTGGGAACTCACAAGTTCCAACACTAATGTTTACAAGGAACACGGCATAACTCCCCATAGCTAACGTTTCTGAATGTGTCCCCGTTCATTTCCTCAACATGAAAAACTCAGTCATCCGCATATATATTATAAACATTATATCATATATCATATCATAAATATATATTACATTACATGTCATTTAGCAGACGGTTTTATCCAAAGCATATCTGCCCTGTTGTTCCTGTACAGCTGGAATCTTTATCAATACAAATCAGTGTTATATTAAATGTCTGGATAAAGACCTGTGCATTTTGGTTGTTGAAAAGCAGGAGCCAGATTCTGCTGTCGGTCATTGAATTGCCTGATTTATTGTGTTGGCTTTTACTTCCTCTTTATGTTATGAGTTATGATAATATATAAAGCAAAATGAATGGGATACAAATGATCTACATTTATATATTCATATATCTGCCTTATGAACAATAACTGGAAGGTACACTACCATGTATTTATTCACATTTTTGTATTAACTTCACAGCACAGGAACATTTCATGCCATTTATGTGGGCTGATTTCCATTTAGCTCCTTCAATTTCACAGTCTTGGTAAAGTGCCTTTGACATGTATGTAATAATATATCTGCCTTATAATCACTGACTGTAAGATACGTATGTATTCACGTTATACAACCGAGTGAAAGTTCGTTATTATCGGTAAAAATTGGGTTTCACCTCCAAACATGTTTATGAAGCTAAAACAAACAAATATAAAGCAGAACAGACATCTTCTTTCAGTAAATAACTCATAGCCCACCCTAGAAGGTATTATGGCTAAATCTGACTTTTATTTTTGAAACCCAAGGAGCTGCCCCCTGCTGGCCAGTAGAAATAAATCAGGTTTGAGACACTTAATGCTGGCTACACTGTACTATTTATTAGTTTATATATTTTATTTCCAACAAAGCAGAAACAAGAGGACACATCACTCCCTGTGCATCAAGTGAGCCGACATTCAGTGTTTGGACTTACAAATGAAAAAGCTTTCATGACAATAGAGACATTTCATTTATTTAAACATTTTTTGTGGCATTTTTTGTGGTCTCTTTTTGAGTACAAATTCTGCAACGGGCAAAAAAAGGCCCTGCTTCCGCCGTGGGTGTCACTGAGCATGGCATGAATGAAAATATGTTTGATCACGTCTGCAATCTCTTTCTCCCTCTCTCCCTCTATCCACCCCTCTCTCTCTCTCTCTTCCTTCCTCATCTTCTGATTTGCTTGTATCTCCCTCCATCTCTTTTGACTTTCCAACAGAGCCTTGATCAGTGACGTCCATTTCATCCAACAAACGCCAGCTGATGCCAAATCATAATTAAAATCTCCACAGAGAGAGAGAGAAAGAGAGAGAGAGAGAGATGCCTGAAAAAAAATAAGCTAATTAGTCCCTTTCTTTCTGGCTTTAAAAAACATAAATCAAATTAATTTTCTTAACTTTCGTGCTTATAAGAACCGACGTCTCGGCGCTTGTTCGTAGAGTTGTGTTGAAGTTTGTTTTGTTTCACCTGCATGATTCTTTTTGTTATTTGCGTTTTTGCTTTTGATCAGTGACAAAGAAAATCACAACGATCCCTCCGATGACACAGTTCTGAGAGCAAATGCAGCGGCAATTGAGAAGAATGATATAGACGGGGGGAAAAAGAGGAACACCAGCAGGAGAGCGACGAAGAGATGGAGAGAGGGGATGGGGAGGGGGGGAGTGATGGAGAGATGAGAGAGAAAGAGCGCAGCAGCTCAACGGACGATCAGGCTTCAGTTCTTTTCACTTGTTTTGTCTCAGCTTGATCTCTATCACACATATGATGCACTCCTACGCACAGTGCACAGATGTAGCCACGCACAAACACACACACACACACACACACACACACACACACACACTTGCGTGGCTAGAAAGGCCAGACTCCTTTGGAGCTTCTTCCTTTTGTCTCCTCTGGATCCGTCTGTAATTACAGCCCGGGCCCCCGATGAACAGCTGGGGCCGGGCTGCTCATGCAACTGTACACGTGAAAGCAGGAGCGCCAATGTAAACGAGCCGGAAGGAGGGGGGGGGGCAAGGTGACCGGGTCACGTTCATGTTGTATCTTCCAAGGCCGCGGAGAAACGGAGACGGACTAGAGCGGATGTACGTCCGCATGCGTCACATGACATTATTAGACTACATGTCATTTAGCTGACGCTTTTATCCAAAGCGACTTACAATAAGTGCACTGAACCATGAGAAGAAACTCAGAAGAACAACAATACCGACAATTACAAAATACCATAAGTAATACCATAAGTAAATGCCATTTAAGTGCCAAATCTGTTTTTTTCAAGGCATGGTGTTTTTAGTTCCCAGCGGTCCTGATGTCAGCGGGTAGCTCGTTCCACCAATGAGGAGCCAGGAGAGCCAACAGTCTGGATTTTGTCGGGTGATTAGCTCACACACCTCACGCTGGTGTTACGCTAACACTCACCACACTGCATACTGATTATTATTATTATTGCACATGCACTTTGCACATTCGCCTTTGCACTCATGCCCTATTTTTGTTTGTTTGTACATACTGTGACTGTATTTTGTATTTTGTATTTTGTAGTACTTACTGTCTGTGAGTGTGCAGTACCTTTTGTGTTTTTATGTTCTGTATGCACCATACACACCAGAAAAAAATCCAGGTAGGTGTAAACCTACTTGGCAATAAACAACATTCTGATCCTGATTCTGATTCTGATTCAGTGACGGAGTAACAAGTCGATTGGTTGATGCAGAGCAAAGTGAAGGTTCTGGGGTGTGAGGCTTGAACATGTCCTGGATGTAGACAGGACCCGCTCTGTTTGCAGCAGGGTACGCAAGTACCGATGTTTTGAATGATGTAACCAGTGAAGGAGCGGAGGAGCGGAGGAGTGTGGGTGAATTTAGGCTGAAGACGAGTCAAGCTGCTGCATTCTGGATGAGCTGCAGAGGTCGGATGGCCTTAGCAGGTAGACCTGCCAGGAGGGATATCAGTCTGTATCCCATTTCCCTCCACAGAACGTGAGCGGTCAGGAAAACCAAACCTCAAAATGTGTTTTCTGGGAATGTCTTGATGTAAGGTACAACACCAGAACCGACGCACACCGTCTCAATCCTTTAGTAAAAATTGGCTTTGTTGCGATGGAAGCGTTGCTTTGCTTTGCTTTGTCTATGTGCTATTAAGTGTATTAATGTGAAAGGAACGTATTCATATTTTGACATGGAGCGAACCTTTTATACATTTTCCTGCTTAAATCTCTGACGGCTATAACTTTTATTAAGGCGTATGCCGGCAAGTCTTCCAGATTAAGAAAGATAATACATCTTTTGGAACAACAAAACAACCGCTAAGGCTCAGTTTGGGCATTGAGACATCTTGATTAGGGTTCATGAAAAATTATTTTTCTAATCAAAATAAATACTTTATTTTGGGAAAGATTGCTGTTTGGGGGAAGAGAAACAACCAAATTAAATATATAATATTTGAACTTTTGTCCTCAAGGTTAAAATAACAGGCGAGGCAACAATAGCGAACGTGGTGAAATGAAACCATCATTAACTGTCGCTAGGAAACGGGAAATGAAACGGAGGGAAATAGACTTAAAATAGAGACGACCTGCGTCGACAACTGGATTAATTAAAACAGGAGCGTATGAATTCTGTCAGATTCACGTGAGAGGAACAAACGGAAAACTCTGTTTTGGCCGACAGTCTTGTAAAGCCGGCTGCTGTGCAGCTTCCTGTTGGGACGCATCAAAGTGTTCATTCTTTTTTATTTTATTCATCTTTTCGGGGAAATTAGTGCATATAATGCCCACTTCCTCACCTATGTTTGGACTTTTCCCCGGGGAGCCCGAGAGCGAGCAAATAGAGCCTGTGAAATGCTTTGATTGTCTACAATTGCAAGTTGCTCGTGCACACACATACACACACACACACACACACACACACACACACACACACACACACACCATTCGTTTCTACAGTCAACATTTACATTTCATCTCGGCCTCGGCTGATTCTGGCGGCTAACAAAAGGGCCGTGCATGCGTCTATGCGTGTGAATGTGTGTTCCCCATTAGGGATTCAAAAACAGATGCAGATACGGACCTTCAAACAGCCATTTGTACACACACACACACACACACACACACACACACACCTACACACACGTGCACACCCGCACACACTGAGAAAAGTCGCCCGCTGCTGAATTATCAGATCTTCGTGCAGTTTATCACCTCCGCATTCATACACATTTCAAATGAAGGTTTTATAATATTACATTGTGTTATCGCAGCAATCATATCTGATGTGTTCATTTTATTTCAGCTCTGTTGCTTTGTGCAGTACATATTTCACTATCTTTGACACTATAATTTATGTTGCAGGTGCCGCATAAAATCTACCATACCACATGGAGCTGGGACTGCAAGCTGCATCACCAAGAGCTGACGTTTACAGTGTTAACATGTGGAATGACTGCAGGAAAAAAAATACTTTACTATAACCCCTCAGAAAGAGCTAATTAGTCAATTTTGCGATGCTCCTGACATAAATCAACCATTTTTGTGGAGATGCTTGCCTTGAAATAATACCTCATTCTTCTGCTCACCAAGTGCAAAGAAGACCAGTGAGCCTCCAAGAAAGCTCAAAACCATTTTCTCGACATTCATTAGAATTCTTGAACTCTTGATTTTTGAGCTCTACTATGAACAGCTCATTTGGAAACTCCAATGTATCCTCTGACCGTCGTGTAACTGCAGCTGCACGTAGACGTTGCTTGCGCTGTATCCATACAAAAGTGTGCATAAGCAAAACGAGCGCTCCCCCCCCCTCCCCCCCCACAACGTGAGCTCCCCTTCGCCGATGACACCAGATAAAGCTGGCAGTTTCATTCCCCCCAGTTTCCCCGCTCGTGTCGTTACGGCTCCTTGGTTTTTGAAAAGTGCCACCGTTGTCATGATATCATAATGCAACTCCGTCTGGCATAACGGTGGAGCTGGGAGAGAGGAGGGAAGCCGGGACAAAAAAAACAGTTTTGCGCATGACACACCAGGGGAGAGGCGAAATGAAAGTGTAATGGAAAAAATGCTGTTGATCATAATTGCCGGTGGTGAAATTGCTGGTCTGCATTCCCCCTAAAATGTCTCTGTGTGTTACCGTCTGCATGGGCTCAACACAACTGTAATTATTTCTTTGGGAAGGATTGGGCTTGAACTTCAATATCGCCTCCTCCTTATCATCCTCCTCTCCTGTCCTAGCCTCCTCTCTTTACCCCCCTGCTCTGGACCAATTTGGGGTGGCGAGGCGATGGTTATCTAAATGCAAAGTGATGCTGTAATAGCACTCACGAGGAGGCGCAAACGACTAGTGAGACCCGGAGATGGAGGGGGATGGGAGAGGTAGAAGAAGGAGGGGCCATTGGTAAATTAGAGATACACACAAAAGAGAGGTGGAGGGAGGTGGAGGGTTGTAGGACAGGCTGAGTGTGTGTGTGTGTGTGTGTGTGAGAGAGAGAGAGAGAGAGAGAGAGAGAGAGAGAGAGAGGAAAATAAATAAAAGAGGAACAGTAGCAGAGAGCTCTACTCAATGTGGGATTGATGGGGAAAGAGTGAGGAAGAGAGTGAAAAAGAGGGGGCTGTGAAGGGAAGGCAAATCAGAGTCTGACAGCAAGGAAGAGAGTGCGGGTGAGTGAGAAAAAGAAAATGTAAAAATAACGATACAAAAGGTAACTTTAAGACAAAGTTAGAGAATAAATAGAAGGTACATCAAAGAAAAGAAAAGGGGGAAAGAAATAAGGATCCAGCAGAAGACATTACAGAGACTGTCCTCGCATGAGAAGCAGAAGCACCGGCTGTTTGCTCAAATGCCAAAAGCGATGTGTGCTTTGGCCTGATAAGGTCTGCATGCGGTTGTGGGGAAAACCCTGAATTGGAATTATGACTCTCAGAAGCAAAGTCGGAGTTAGAGTGATTTTAGAGCGGCGCTACACCTCATAGGGAGCAGGTAGGAGCGATGTAGTCAAACTACTGACGATGGGTTGTTTGAGCCGACCTAACCTTGAAGCTGCTATGATCACTATGTCTGTATCGACAAAGGAATTATGGTAAAATAACACATATGAGCGGTAAATTTGCGTCCCGTTTGAAACTAAAAGTAAATGTTGACTTTCAGCATTTTAGGCAAAGTTGTTTAATGTAGTGGTTTTTTTTTACCTGGTATTGTTTTAAGTAAAGCTGTTTTATGCAATAGTGTTTGACATAACATAATATTGTCAACTCAGTGTTTTTTGCTTTTCGGTAGCTACATTATTAGGGTTGTCACGTCATCATAGGGTCTCCACCTGCTACTGAGGAAAATATCTGGCTCTTCAGCTGCTAAATGCTCGACTTTCTAGGATCACAAACCAAATCGTTTCACACCGTTAAACACATTTTTATCGCGCACTTCTGCCAGTGTGATACAAAACTTTTTTTTTTTTAAACATAATTGGTTTCACAATTGTTCACATTCATAGTATCCCGTTGTTTGCAGAAAAGTACAACACTAATTTCTTTTTCTGGCAATTGAGTTGTAAAGAACGACAAAGGTAACAACAAGCGAGTGAAGAAAGTGGAGCATTCAGCAGCTGAAGAGCCAGATATTTCCCTCAGTAGCAGGTAGAGACCAAAACAGAGGCACAAGGAGAGCGAGTGACGAACATTCGCCAGGAAGACGAGACAACACAACTTCTGTCCCGGTTCAGCTCCACACCCTCCTCACGCTTTTCTTCAGCCACGCCCACCTCGTCAGTCTAACTCCCTTCACCTGTTCACACACCTGCCTCTGATCACCAATCAAGTCCCTATGACTGTCCAGCACTCTCTCACGGACTGATCTCCTGTCACCGCCCCTGTTCAACCCGCCTTCAAAATAATGGTCGTTGATCTCTGGAAACTTGTGTGTTGCATTTGGATCCATATACGAACTATTAAATATTTAAAGAAATGCTGGACCGGTCAATAGTCTCCTCAGCAACTTGATGTACATCACTGTTCTGTTTACAGTTTATTTCACTGTAACCAAGTTGCCCAATATCTATTATTATTTTTAAACCATTTAAAATTTCTTGCCATTTTTAACTTGGACCCTAGAGGATAAATTGTGATAACTTGGATTCACTAACTACTCTTTAATTTCGAGCCATCATTAAGTTAAAACATCTGCAACGCTAATGCAATTAGCTTCAGTTATTATCTATAATTATGAAATGTTAGCATGCTAATGCACTAAACTAAGTAATGTTCAACCAAAATCATGAGCTTTCCCTCAACTTAACCTGGAAAAACCTTTCGATATGGCAGTGGGAGATCAGAAAACAAATCATTTCCATAGCACGTCTGGAAGACACTGACAGATGTCTTTTATTGTGGGTTTCATTTTGCAGGGCAATGACAAACGACATGTTTTTCCTTTTAATTTTGGAAGACCTGTTGAAAAGAAATATTTTGTCTAGCTTGTACTGAGAGAGGAAGGGGGAAAAAGAGACAGGAAAACAGAGATTGGTGCACAAATAAATAAAATGAACACAAAGGGAAGCTTTTCAATGGTCATAACAAAAACTTTTTATTGATTTTCAGTTGACATTGGTGATAAGTTTTTTCAATATTACCGTGTTGCTCCAAGAGCTAGTGTCTTTCCTCAGGTAGTGACGCTGAGTTGAGCTGAAATAAGAATAAAGAGAGGACAAGAAAAAGAAAGGACTTATTTGAATGACTTTGATCATTAGATTCACACAGTGAGAAAAACATGCAGCATACTGTTATTTATGTCATGCTAGGAAAGTGATTTAAATTGGAAAGAAATGAGAGGGAGAAGAGCGGAAGAACAACAATATGGATGTGGAGAGTTAAAGTCTGCTGAATGGAAAATTAGACAATTGTGTGTGTATCGATACGCACATTTACTGTTTGTGTGTGCATGTGTGAGAATGTGCATGCATGCTGGTTTCAGAGGGGGGTAAAAAAACATTTCACCAATTACCTCCGTCAATCAACCACCAGAATTGGACAAGATGAAGAAAATGAAAAGAAGACGGAAGACGAAATTTGAGTTGGGTTGATTGACAGTTTCTTAAAGTTCCGGTCTGGAGTACCAGCTTAAACCGGTTTGATTGTATAAACCTGTATTTGTCTTCAGGACTAAGTCAGCAAAGGCTTCACAGCGCTACATCTAAATTAAATAGCATCAGTCATTTAACCTGTTCTTCACTATTTAGCCTAACTTTGTTTTTATAATCAATAATCAATGCACACTGAGCTTTCATCTGAACATCTAAAAAAACTCCTAATTTCTTCATTTCCACTCTCTCTCTCTCAGGAGCTGTCCGCCCCCTTTTCAAACTAGCTGACTGCCATACAACCTGTTACAGTGATAAGCAATACGACAATGTTATTGACCCTAATCACATCTTTTGTTTTACTTTTGGTCATTTACTTTTAGTCTTTACTTGTTGCTGCCCTTACAAAGGATGCAAGGGCAGCAACTGTCCTGGCTCCTCAGTGGTGGAACCAGCTCCCCACTGACATCAGGACAGCAGAAAGTCTCTACATCTTCCGCCGAAAACTGAAAACGCACCTTTTCCGACTATATCTGGATTAATCACAGACTTGCACTTTGGTAGCACTTGAATGGCTCTTATTATGGTACTTTTGTAGTTTGACTATGATGAGGAAATGTTACTTTCTGTATTCTTGTTGTTCTTAGTTTGTACTCTAGGTTGAAATGCACTTATTGTAAGTCGCTTTGGATAAAAGCGTCTGCTAAATGACATGTAATGTAATGTAATGGATGCAGTCTTTGCATGCAGCGTGGAGTCAACTGAGACATACCATTTCGTCATAACAGTCGCAGTTGTTGAACTTCGACCCTCTTGCTCGTCGATCTGCTTCGCAGAGTAGCCAGAAAGGCATGCTGGTCCTCAAGTGGCCATTTGAGAGTGGCTCCAAAAGCGAGGTCATCGCCATGGAGCCCCATATTAAAATGTGAAAAATAAACACGTTAATTACACCGGTGTGTTTAGGTCATCGGCTAAATATCAAACAAATATCAAACAAATATATGGTTTGAAAGTCTTTACCCTGGCCCGATCCCAGCAGACGTCAGTCAGTTATTCTGTGCACTTTTCTAGCCTTCCAGAATATCTCCATGACTGTTGAGTCAATATCCAGAAGAAGCAGTGCCAGTTCCATCTCTCTGGTGGAGTGAAGGAGTCCCCTTTTGGCCTCTGCTAACAGCCCAGTTTGTCCGTCTGTGTCCCAGCCAAAGTGTTAGCGTTTAGCTCATTGATTTCCTCCAGTCGGTCGCTGTGATTAATCCGAGAAGGCGCCCTGCCCCGCATTCGGAAAAGCACGTCCTCCGCTGCAGGGGGGGGCGAACAGTTTGAGATGCCGCCTATTCATTAGAGGCCTCGACACATTTTCCACATCTTGACATACTGTCAGTGTTCCTCCGTCCTTGTTGACAACACGGGTGATTTGACAGTTTGCGTTATAGAATCAGATGCACAAATCGAATGAGCAAATTATGCTTCAAAATGCCCATAGGGCGTTTTGAATTAGATTAGAAAGAGAATGCTTTGATGGAAAACACTTCTCGATGGGATGGAAGCAGCACTTATTCATAATAAATCCAATAATGTAGTTATTAGATAACAGAAGTTTAATAAAGAGGTTTATTTGGTGATGAGTAGATAGAAATGTGACGACAGAAAACACATATTCAATGCAGAGTTTAACTTTATTACATACATGTTAGTTTCTTATCATGACGTCTTTCTCCAAACTCGTTACGTGACAATTAACTTCTATGAACAGATATCCATGAAGAGAGCTCTACGCGTGTTAAAAAGATGGAATGTTTTGGCTTAAAGCAACACTATGTAACAATTGTACCTTAAAATAACAGCTTGGAAAGAATTGTGCCGCTAGAATGACTTTTAATATGTTGATTTGAGACTCCGTCACTGCCATCGGGGGTCTGTGGGCTAAAAACTCCGCTCTGTAAGATTTTGTAGCCGCCCGGTACTTGGACCTGCTTTCTGTCAGTGATGACCAACGTCACATAGTCCAGGCCACCTCACAGGGGACTTTTTATTGTCTCCGCTACGCGACGCGTAGAGACAGAGAGACATGCTGCTGTGGAGACGACCAATAACAGACGTTTAGTTTAATAAAAGAACAAAGACGTCTTTAAGAAAGGGACCTGACATTACTGCTGCTGTCATCTGGAGGAGAGAGAAAGTTACAGGGGGGCGGAGGAGTTTTTTTTTTTTTTTTTACTCAAACTCAAAAGAGCCATATGCGTCACCGGAAGAGCCATATATGGCTCAGAGCCAGAGGTTCACGACACCTGATCTATCGTAACTGGGTATTTACGACAATGAAAATGTTAAATACCTGAAGGGGGCGCTACAAGGGAAAAACTACATAGTGGGGGTTTAAAGGCAATCTCTGATCCCATTGGCCCATTTAACTTTTTTTACTGGACTGTAAACACTCACTTGACGGTATTGCTGTGTCCGGATATCCTCTGGCTTCACTGGAACCCCAAGACGCTGCTGTAATATCCGGAGCCCAATATGATCAGAATCCTGACGCATGAATGAACTGCCCAACAACGATGTTAACAGAGAGGAGAAATGAGCTGAAACAAGTGGTTAAATAACCAGAGATAAAGTCCCTGCACACACATTTCTTTTTTTTAGATGACAAGAATACAACATTTTGGCTCTTTTGATTGACATCGCCTGACAGTCGAATAAACTAAATTTAAAGCCGCAGGGCAATTCAACTACTTTTTAATTAAGTCAAAAGCTTTCTGTTTTTAAATCCAGCCTTTATTTAACTTTAAATAAGAGAATAGTGAATTTATTATTAGAGTCTGTATTATTTGGTATTAATCCAGTTAAATTGGAAATCTGTAGTTATTAATATTGTTTAGATGTTATTCAATTGAACTTTCTTTATTTAATTTGAGTCAGTTGTTGACTTAACAATACATATTGCACAAATTAACAGAGAGCAACATTTTACATTATTGTGATGTTCGTGTGGCTGAGGAAATTCTTTC
The DNA here is from genome assembly GCA_036178185.1 of Liparis tanakae. Lineage (NCBI taxonomy): Eukaryota > Metazoa > Chordata > Actinopteri > Perciformes > Liparidae > Liparis > Liparis tanakae. The sequence goes on along the minus strand of CM070097.1, from coordinate 19,475,618 downwards.
TAAAGGGACCTCGCTGAATTTTAGTTGAATACTGTAAACTCTATGGACCCGAGACGCACACACACACACACACACACACACAAACACCCACACACAAGCCTGGTTAAGTCAGAATCAAACTTTGAAACATTGCACCGCATATTCATTTTCTTCACTGACTGATTTCTCTCACTTCTTTCTTTATAGACCATTTTCAAATGAGATTCAGACCCCGGCGGAACTCGGAGCGGTATTTTCCTGACTATGAACGTCCAAGGCTGCGCGGAGTGAGCTGAGATCTTAAGTTTGTACATCTTTTCTATGCACTGCTGTAATCCTTTCAGAAGCTTTTCACTGCATGCTCACAATGACACGGCTCGCCGTACAATGGCAGACCTTACTCCAAAGTGGAGTCATTTAATTGAGGTGGCTTTCGCAATCTGTGTTGCTCGCCCACAAGTGCTTTCAGTGATCGGGAGAATGTCAGGGTAAAAACCTACAAAGAGATTTGTTTTCCGAGAGACAAAGAAAAAACTGCGCTATTATATTATTGTGCATTAAAAGCAGGCCACTCGTGCCGAGGTTACCTCGCCTCTCACCGGGGAACTTTATACACCCTTCCTTCTACTCACAAACACACATGAGTGTGAAATTCACAGCAAACATGAGTGAGACCACACAATATACTGTGGAAGGGAATAATAGCTGACACGGGGAGCAGAAACTGTCGGCCAGGGGGGGTTGATATTGTTGAATCCTATATAAATGAGGATGTGTTTATACCTTGCATGTCAATTTTAATTGCGAAGAGGTTTAGAAGTTGCTAAAGTGGAGGTGGACCTTTTAATAGCAGAATGATCATGTTGGATTGCATCATTACTGTGAAGGCACACGTTGCCAACGTAAAGGACAACAACCTACACAGTCGGTTAGCAAGGAGGCGTGTAATTGTAAAATATAGTACTGCCATGTTATGGGATATAGGAGCTGAGGTGATCAGGAGTTATATGAAGAGTGTAAATCAATCGCATTCCACACTGCGGGGGAGGAGAAGCAGATGCTAGGTCTCTGGGTCTCAATCAAGATGAGGAGCTGAGGAGTAATTTACTAACCAGACTCAGCCTTTTATTTTGTTTGACCGGGGCTGTAAACCTGATGTTGTGTAAGGAAGGCTATGACTGTTGCTTCATTGAGTCGTGTGTCACAGACGGCCCTGAGAAGCTCTGTCATAACTTTCCTCCTTGCTAGGAATAAAACGAACACAGGCAACGTTGAGTCAGACTCTTTATTCCTCCTTTCCAGATTGACAGAGAAAATATAAGACAAACATATGCATTATATCTATTCAATTATAGATAATATTGGATGTCTGATATTTGTGAGAAAAGGGAACGTGCTGTGTGTGATGTTATGAAGTGGATATGAAAAATGCGAGAGACAGAATCCCATCGGCAATGCCGCCGAGCATGTATGATTATTTTTCTTAAAATAACACAGGACTCTCATCCAGGTGACCAGCGTTCGTGTCCAGTCTGGTGACTTGTTGGACGCTGGTTAGTAAATCAAGTTAACGTCAACCATGTCCTTTTCCTTCGCCTAATGAAGGGCTTCTGTTGCCAAAACCTAAACTCACCGTGAAGACGGAAGTTCATTTTGAAGACACTCTTCATGTAATGGCCCTGTTGATGCCCCGCCCACTCCTCCTCTCTACCTCCATCTGCCTGATGGAGCACGGATGTCTGGATCTTAGAGTATGCCTACTATCAACTATTCATGCACATCATATTCAATGAAGGTGTTTTTAACTCTAATCTGTCCTTCTGTACACATTTCATCTATTATTCTGTCCATCCTGGAGAGGGATCCTCCTCTGTTGCTCTCCTGAAGGTTTCTTCCCTTTTTTCCCTGTGAAAGGGTTGTTTGGGAGTTTTTCCTGATCCAATGTGAGGTCAAAGGTCAGGGATGTCTATGTGTACAGATTGTAAAGCCCTCTGAGGCAAATGTGTAATTTGTGAGATTGGGCTTTACAAAGTAAACTGACTTGAATGTAACGTGCGTATTACATCACTGACACGTTGCTATAGCGACGGCGTGAGAGCGTCACAGTCTGAACCTTAACACCACTGAACAAGCGCCTTGAGAACGTGTCGATGGTCACAGCTATTGACGTAAACTATAAATTCCCTTCGATGATATTGCGTGCGCTCGACTTCTGAATGGCTTCCACACTCCGTGAAGCATCTTGATATTTTCCTGTTCTGAGAAAATCAACGTCACTGTTTCAGTTCTTCTCACAGCCCTGGCATCTCTCCAAATGAAACAACACTTTCCCTTATACAGCGTTTAATGGGTGTTACCTATGCTAATTATAAACAGTCACATGCCTGCGGTATAGTGGGATGCATCATTCAGCACACCTGGGTAAGAGCGCATGTGGACGGCTCAGAACATTCGATGTATCTGGAGTTGACAGAATGAAAGAGTAGAAACATCCAAGAATTAGATTCCTATGACCTGAACTTTACTTCGTGGCCCGGAGCTGACTAGCTGGATAAGTACTTCTGCCAACACGACCTGCCTATTTAAAATTTGATGAAGGAGGGGTGTTAATGAATCTGTGGAAAGTCTCTTGCTCTCTTTTCTAGTCTATCCTTTTCTCATTCTCCCTCTACTTTAATCTGGACATGAATGAAAGTGAGAGAGGGATTTTGGCCATTACTAAATCTCTCGGGGGGGAATTAGAAAAAGAAAAGAGAAAAATCCCCTTCTGGGTAGCCCTCTGAATTGTTGCAGAAATTAATCCCCTTTCCCAATTCCATAATTTGCCCCAAGCTCACATTTCAGAATTATCCCTTTTCAATTATTTCTCTCCCCCTCTTCTAATTTCTAGTCACCATTGGACATATCGATGGTGATGAGAGTGGAGGAGAGAAGAGGAATGAATGCGTTATTAATTGCTCTGATGTGGATTAGATGTGAGCGTCGTGGCAACCCCCTCCCCCCAATCACATTTCAATTAATAACAGTCAGCCGGGCTTCGCCTCAAGATGTGCTTGCGAGATGATTGGCCTGTCACTCAGAGCTGATAGGGAGCATTGGCAATTTGTCACCAGTTTCCTTTTTCCTCCCCTCTTTTTCATAAATGGCTCACTTTTGTGTCTATCTCCTAATCTTTTCCCTTGTTCCGCCTCTCATATGCCTCTTCACTCAGGTATTTTTTTCCCCCTGTCTTCAAAATCATGCCACATTTCATCCATTTATTCATTTTTCCCATGATAGCTTGGTCAACGTTGAAATGGACTGTCAACGCGAGAGTGTCAGAGAGTGTGTGTCTATGTGCGTGTGTGTCAGAGAGTGTGTGTGCATGCACAGATCTGCTAAGAGGTTCTCTCCTGGCTGAGATGACACACAACTTAAAAAAAAAAAAAAAACGGACGTCCTGTGCCACATTTCAAATGAGATGGGAGACAACACAGCCTCTCTCCTCTCAGGCTCTCATGACAACCTGCTCCCCAAAACCAGTTTACGCTGAAAAAAACTCTCTCTCTCCCTCACACACTCTCTCACACACACACACACGCTTCAGTCATTTCTCTTTTATGTCCCCTTCTCTAAGAGCTATCTTCTTTTGTCACCTGCTCCTGTTTGTTAAAATGATGCCAATGAGGATTTATGTTCCCACTGTTTTGTTTTTCGGCTTCCTTTTTCTTTTAAACCTGTATTCATCTACAACCATAAATAAAAAATATAAAACAAAATATAAAATGTAAAAAAAATAAAAATAAGACTTATCTGAGGAGTCTTCTCTCACCCCACCTCACCATCTGGACCACTGAACTGCACTGTCCACTGGACTGGACAGTCCACTGGCCCCATATGAATTGAAAGGATTTAGACACGGCAAACAAGCCACAATATTGAAACAACAGGGATTTCAAATTGTATTCATTTACCCGACTCGATGATTGAAAACAATTCGGCAGTTTCCACATGGCAATTCAAGTATTCCCATTACGGCGACATGAAGGGGGGGGGGGGGTCTGAACCCTCTCTCGGTCAATGTTGGGCAAGGTACTTTTAAAATGTCATCAGTTTCTAATGACATGTTTTCAACTGGAAGGGGTTACTACACTTGTTGTGGGGTCATAAGTAATGATTGAGAGGCAAAACAAAATCCGACAAAATGATGACGTGTAGAAAAGGAAAACAAGACATTGTGATCCTATAGTTCTCAAAATTGTGACGGGTCTGATTTAAGCTTAAGTCATGTGACGCAAGGCCACCCCCCTGGCATCTATTGAACGACACATTACAGTCCATTGAATTAGATTTAAAAAGGTTCTAATCACATTACGCTAAATCGTCACTAAATGACTGCTCACAATCTGGCAACAGTCTGGATTACAACTTTATTTTGGCCCCCAACAGCGTAAGAGAAATGTATTCAGATGGAAATGTTGCAGATCATAGAGTGTTAACAGATGCCTTCAGCCAAGCAGGAAGATTGTGTCGGCCTTTGTCCATTTGTTTTCTGTCCACTTGTCTTCTCTCTACATTTCCCTCTTCCTCTCCTCCTTCCAACACAGTAATCTTCATCCCAGAACAGAGTACTTCCCCTCTTCTTCCATCTGGGATATACAATGCCGAGTGACCGGACACAATCTCCACCAAAAGAATATAATATAAGAGCTTCCAGCCAATCGTTCTCTGTGTACGCAAGTACGCATGTGTGTGTGCTTCTGACAGAAGGTGAATTAATCTTCTGCCAATATTTTGGAATTGCACGACTTGTTGACGAGTCTCCGCAGATGGTCGGGAAAGCCTCCAGGCATTTGATTAAATACTATATCTTGTTTCGGGGCGCTCTGTTTTTCTTTGGGCCTCATTCGGTGCTGGGAGGGCCCCACAGGAGCTCTGTGGGGAACAGCCTCTCCAACCGACACGTCGTCTAGAAGGAATTTCCGGTTTATTCTGGGATTTTCCTGGTTTTCCCCTCTGGATCTCTTGGAGCGCCGACCCCCCTTATTTTTTTAGGCAAATCAGTCTCGATCATCTTTTATCAAAAGGGAATGCAAACTGAGATCCTCCAGTCCCCCTCTCTGCCGCTGGCATCTTTTCAAAACGCCTCGATTAGGTTTCGTGTTACATTTTTTCCGAGCAATCAATAATTTTGTGTCGTTTTTTTGTTGCTGCGTCGTCGAAATTGCATCTGCACAAATACAAGCTTGCTGCCTCAGCTTTTCGCTGCGATACTCACATCCACGGCGCCCCTGAACATCTTTGACATGTAGTTACCCCACCAGACACGGTAGGAAATGGATTTTCCCCCACATCTCGGGATGGAAATGACAAGAAGACAAATACAATGTTTTTGTTTATTGGTACAATTGTGTGTCCCCATCCCCAATATGACAGATATGCTGTGTGCCTCCTTCATGGCTGCAGAGAGTCACAAGACTCTATTCGCAGTCTTCCGAGCAGCACAAACACTAACAGGTCTCAAAGTAAATTCTACTTTGAAGCGGTTCCGATGATGAGCACCACACACGTGTGATGCCGTGTAAGTTGAAGTGGTTATCTGCATCGTCAATTTGTCTTTGTTGCTAAGCAGCGTTTCCTGGTTTCCTTTGCACAGATCACCGGAATGTCATTGACTACAAAAAAGGGTGTTTGAGCACGAATGAATCGTTCACGCCGAGTCCTCAGCTGTTGTGACGGAACTGAATCATCAGCATCACTCAGCAGACAAGGTAGCGTTTGCATCGCAGTCGACGTCACTCGCGATGAAGCCAAATTATTGTCATATCTCGTCGTTTATGTTAAGTTTTAAGTTTTAGTCCTGTTTTCCATGTCTGCTTTTATTTTGTAGTAACTGTCCTCTTTTGTTTCAGATACTTTATTTCCTGCCCTGGTGTTTCCTTGTTAGTGTGATTGTCTGCTCCACCCCTGATGGTGTCCACCTGTTCCCCATGTCCTCATGTATTTAGGTCTGTGTCTACCTTTTGTCACTTTCTTTCTTTCTTTCTTTCTTTCTTTCTTTCTTATACTTATATTTTATTGTGTTTAGTTTTATCGGGCTGCTTATGTTGTCACCAAATTTCCCCTTGGGGATTAATAAAGTATATTTCATTCATACCTGTGTCTCGTGTCAGATCGTCTTGTCTCCTGTCTGGTCCGAGTCGTTCTTGTTTGTATATTCTTTTGTCCCTTGTTTTTTTTTCCAACGTAGTTCAGATTTTGTTTTTGCACTTTGTTCATGTTTTTGCCAGCATAGCTGTGATTTTCTGTTTACGATAAAAAACCTTTTTGATTGCTCTAAACCTTGAGTCGTGCTTTTGGGTCCTGCCTTCTGAGTCGTGACAATTATCTGATCTGAAGAAATGATGAGACGCCACCGTGTTCCATCACTTCTGATGCGTTGGAACGGCGACGCTTTTGCCAAGCTCGAAAAAAAGTGACGTCTTTAAACTGAGCACGAACGAAAATATTCATTACCAAAGTAATTACTAATTCCACCTCTACCCCTGTGAGACTATCCGAAGGCCACACCTTTTTCTTCTGCGACTGTTACTCAGTGTTATCTCCGGAGACTATAAAAGTATCTGCACACGTGAGGAGCTTTCAAACGTAAAAATGCGACTGGATACAAGTTGACTTACAGAAATAAGAACATGTGTAATACCAGCGACGGAGAGGCATTTGCCAATTATGAATGTTGCTGTGACTCATTCTGGGAGGACAGGGTGGAGAGAAAACAAACTGTGAACACTCAACCTTATCTCGGAAAGGTGTGGAAGTGCTCTGATTGACAAGCCAGATGCCCCCCCCCCTCCCCATGGAACAGCGAGCACACAGCAGAGCTTAAGGAAACAAGGATGTGAGGAGAAATGAGAAAAGCCTCGGCCTATCTCCTTTTGGACGAGTGACTCCGCACCACTCTGCTCTCTCTCTCTCTCTCTCTCTCTCTCTCTCTCTCTCTCTCTCTCTCTCTCTTCCTCCCTCCCTCCCTCGCTCACTCTCCTTTCTTTATTAAAAAGAAACACATGTAGTGTCGGGGCATCCAAGTATGAAATTCAATTCTCATCCCCCAAACGGTGTTTTTATTAAAGCCGTTACTATCACGGCAAGCAGGCGGGCCTGGCCGGCTCGGCTCGGCTCGGCTCGGCTCCGCTGTGCGGGTACATAGGGTACGAGGACGGAGGGGACGGGGAGAGAGAGGGAGAGAGAGGGAGAGGCGGGGAGGACACGGTGTGAACGAGGCATCGGAGGATTGGAACAGTCGGCACTGAGGCGACAGAGGGGCTTAATTTGCCCAAAAGGCAGCTCAGCCTCTTATGCAATTTAACCAGGACGTGCTTGACTCGGCCCGGCGCACAGAATCAATTCCTTCTTGGACATGCAGAGAGTTGTGCCACGCGGTCGTGTTTGCACCGCGTGTATTATTATTTGTTCCCATCGATGCGACAACGTTGGCCGGAATTGTGACGTAACAACTTCAGAGCCGTCACCGGAAGCTGCGCTTGAGTTTTGTACTGCACTGTTTTTGTTGTTGTGTTGTTGTGTGTTGTGTCTTGTTTTTGTCTTTTTTTGTACTGTTTTGTGTTGCAATGTGCAATTTGTGTATGAGTCACTTTACCAAGTAAAATTCCTTGTTTGTGCAAACCTACTTGGCCAATAAAACCGATTCTGATTCTGATTCTGATTGAGGAACGTTCTCTGACTCTCCAGCAGTACGACAGTTGGATGGATTTTGTGCTCCTTTTTTCCCCCTAACAACGAAAAAGAGAGAGAGAGAAAGAGCGAAGTGGTTCTTTAGGCTTTTCCTGGTGCTCCAAAGGGGAGACAACTATTCTGTAATGCTGAGATCCTTGTGTGATGTGAAGCCATTTCTGAATGTGTCAAATGCTCCACAGCAGTATCTTAGCGTAGCTTTGGTAGCTTTGGATTTTCCAATGGGAGTTTTTAATTGCTCTGACAGTTTTGGTGGTCGACCAAATCCCTACAAAACGAGTGACATACCCATCAGCATTAGCGGCACGTTGAATTTAGTAACACTGTAAACACTATCCTGCTAAAAATCAACATGGTCGCTGTGAGCATGTTGCCACGCTGACATTAGCCTCGCAGAGCCGCTAGTGCAGATGTTGAAAATGTTCTCTATCCCGCCAGATTACAGCAGAAGTAATGTAAGGTCCCTTTCCTAAAGATAACTTTGTTCTTTTATTAAACTAAACGTCTTTTGTTGATCGTATCTACACACCAGCATGTCATTTCTGTCTCTACGTGTCGCGTTCTCACTTTCGGCACAAAGAAAAAGTCCCCCCCCCCCATCATCATCATGCAACACCAGAAGTCACATTAAAAGCAAGACATATTTAAGTTATTATGCGTAAAAAATTCTATATGGCTCTCAATGAAATATATTTCAAAATATTTGGCTTTTATGGCTCTCCCAGTCATAAAGGATCCTGACCCCTGTGCTAGCGGCTTCAGATGTACGTCTTTCTGTCCTCTTCCCGTTTAGCATCTGTAGCTACAGGGCATCTGGCCACCGATGATCACTCGGCGGTCCTGTGGCCGAGCGCATCCCGTGAAGATGCGACAGAGGACTGGAGCTGCTGCTCCTGTACGGCTGACGTGACCCGGCTTGTGTCGACGATTCACATCGGATGAACTACATCAGGTGTGAAGAATGTAACATGTTGTGTAACGGATCCCCGTATTTCATTTGGCGTGAGACTTACTGCTGGTGAACCTTTTTTATTTTCTTTCTTTATAGTGTGAACATTAACCAAAACTCTTAAACGAAAATTATCTTGTCACCACCGTAAGAGCGTTGGCCTCATACGGGGCCATTAAAACAACTAAAACTTTAAATCCAATGCGCATCTGTCCGTCACTTAGCCGTACCGTCAAGTATTTAAATTAACATAAAATAAAGGTGCGCTTCCTTTTAAAATTTCAAAATAAAAATCAAATATAGTTTAAAGCGGAAGTAGATTAAAACATATACAAAATCATTAAAGCAAAACAATATAAAAGGCATTCATCAAAACCAATAAAGCAGATACAAAATAAGTTAATTAACACAAAACAATAAACCTTTTAAGGGGTTATTTACATGTTGAAAACACTGACTGAAGGACTCCGCTAGAACGCACAGACGCCACATGAGGCAACGCCCCTTTACATGAGCAGCGCGTTGCATCCTTTTAGAGCCGGTATGTTTTGGGATTGGCATCTCGGTGTTTACATTTTCTATTTACTGCACTTTGTATTCATTTCTAACATTTTGGGTGATTTCCCACTCGCGCCTGTCTGTGCGATTCCACTTGAGCGGTCGGGCTCCGTGGCCTTTAATCACAAAAAGAATACAAGCAGGACAGTCAAACACTCCGCCACTGGATCCCTTCTGCTATGAATCTCTCCTTCCCGACAGTAAATACACAGCCGGGGTCAGTTGACCCTTGTCTGTGCCTCGGAGAAAACAACGCATTGTTGCTAAACTATTCTGACAGGCCTGCCCTTTTTACACATGAGGAAGAGGAAGGAGGGGAGGGCAAGCGGAGAGATGGATGTGGGAAGGGGGGGGGAGAACAATGCACACAAGTGAGGGAGGACAGGGAGGAGAAAGAAAGTGAAGGGACAACGATTGGGGGTCATGGTGGCCTTTGGGAGAACAAGTGGGGGCATGATTGCGTGTGTGGCTGATTAAGTGGATGTCCGTGTCGCCGGCTGGCTGGAATCAAGGCTGCGTGGCTGACCGACTGGGTTTCTGACCAACAGGCTTTGCATGTTGATCCGGTGGCCAGCAAAGGTTCCATCCATCTCCGTTGATGGCTAGTTGGCTCTCCGTGCTATTCATTATTCATTCGGTGTATCCGATGATGTGGGTCAGGCTCAGTTCTCGTCCAGCTGGGGCTGCTGACAGGCTGTGCAGAGAACAGCCCGGGCCTCAGCGTCAGCACAATCCTGATATCCCGCCGTCTACTGCGCTCCGCTCTTTGTTTGGACTCCACGGACATATGCCTAATTTGTTCTGCCAAACTGTACAGTCAATTCAACCCCCTCCCCCCCTGAGGTAAGGGAGTATAGTTTTATTTTGGGGAGGCACGCCTAGCCTGTTCACTTTCCTGCCAGGCGATAAGATTGATGCCACTCTTATGTCTGAGGGGTAAATATGAAGCTACAGCGAGCATCTGGTTAGCTCAGCTTAGCATCAAGGCCGTGCACAGGGGGGGAAACGGCGAGCCGGACTTTGTCTGAATGCATAACAATCTGGCAACTAGCAGACCTCAAAGCTCTCTAATTAGCATGTTATTTTGTATATTCTGTTCAAAACCTTAAAAAGAGTAGGACAAAAAAGAGAGAGCGAGAACACAACGATTCATCCTTTTACAGCGTGGTTATGTGCTGGGCTTTTTCTTGGCTGGGACGAGGAACTTTCTGGAGTCGCTGCTGGTTGCCGGGCGACTTATCCAAGCAAATAAATAGTCTGGCACATGAACTCCCTCCTCACACAAAGCCAAACTGCCTTTTTTTTTGTTCCACTTTACAGATTAAACAAATAAGACATTTATTGGTTCCGATAGGCAGATTGATTGAGTAAGGCAAGCGGTTTCGCCCAGTTTACAGCCATTAAGTGACACCAATAAACGGCTTCATATTTACCATACAGAGAGCAATAGCTTTGTTAGACATGTGTGCATGGGTAATGTTGAGGCGTGATGAAGCAGAATACTAAACACCTTGAGCTGAAGCCACTTTGATTGACACGTGTCTATCCAAATCAACCGTGAGGAGAGACGTGGTCCTTACATAAGAGTCCTGACTCAAGGAAGCAGACTGCCCGTGTCTCCATTCTGTTGTTATCCGTATCACTGATTCTGTCTGTTTCTCTCTGGGACCAGAAATTAAATCCTCAAAGCTGTGCAAAATAAAGGCGTCAGAAAAGCATTGACTCGATTCCAACAGCAGATGCATATTCCAATGTGGATCAGCCTGGGCTTAAACTTCACTGAAAATGTACATCAAACCATGTTCCCATGTAGTTTGTATAAACCTAGCCGGAGTTGCTCACTACTTACTCATTCAATTCTATTCAGTTTATTTTGTATAGTCTGATATGAAAAATTACAAAATTTGCCTCAGAGGGCTTTACAATCTGTCCCAGGACCTCACATTGGATCAGGAGAAACTTATTAGAGCAGCCTGATAATAAGGAGTTGCAGTAATCCAGTCTAGAAGTAACAACATATCAGAGAACAAAAAGCTCAAAAGGAATACTTTTGATGTAAATTTGGGAGATTTTTTGAGTGGGACTTTTCTTTACCTGTCAGTTCACACCAAAAGCATTGTGAATTGTTCGCGCCAGTAGATCCCAAGAAAAGTCAACGTACAGACGCGAGAGTGGTTGCGATATACGTGAAATGTCTCCGGGTGGCGCGCTTGACACAAATTGGGAGTTGCTAATCACAACTAGTATAAATATTTCAACTTTTGCCGAAATTTCGCAACTCGGGCCAATCAGCCCATGAGTTTCTCCGCGCCTCATCACTGTCGTTGTTGAATCAGAAACATGGAGGATGCGGTTTGTAGGCCCCCTTTAATACAACTTCTTTTGGAGGGAACGTGGCTTTAGGAGTTAACGCTTAAAAAAGTAATATAGCCTACACAATATTATTGGCTGATCCCATTAATATGTGTTGAATTCTGTCACGGATGTCAACATTTCCAAGCAAGCCGCCAAGCTGAATCACGAGGGAGACAATAATACAGGAGATAATGAGGAGAAGAAAGCAACTCTTGTCTGAGGGCTTTTACAGTACGTCTTAGAGAAAGCATGCCAGCTGGCAAAAAGAGAGACTATGCCAGAGCCACTTATTTTACACCAATAACAGGCAATTTGAAGAAGGCCTTGTCACTATCGCCAAGGTAAGATTAATGTGTTTCTTAGTGAGACAGCACCACAGCCACCGACTGTGGCAACATGATGCAAGCTAAACCCGTGAAAAAACACACATTTATGCACAGAGCAACCACACAGCTGTAAATTGGGGCAGCTGTGGATGTAGAGCGGGTCATCCATTAATTATAGGTTTGGCAGTTCAATTCCCGGCTCCCGTTCGCATGTCCAGATGAATATGTGAATGGGTGAAAGAGAGGCATGACTGTAAAGTGCTTTATCTGTTCCGGTAGGAAAGCGCGATGGAAACGCTTTCCAATTTTCCGTTTTTATCAACTCTCGCTGGATATGAGCATGTCTGAGAATTCGAAGAGATTTCTATTTTTCATAATTTTTAACTTGAGGTTACTGTGGGGAACTTTTAACTGGTGATGAGAAGGTATTAATTTAATACTGTAGCCTCTGTGTGACCTTTGTAAGTAAACGAGACGATCGGTGAGAAGATGTAGGCAGTTTCCATTTGAAAATCAGGTCCCTGGTCGTGGTGAAGAAAGGAGTTGCTGCCTGGAGGCGAGTAGAGAACTTCTTTTAAAGTTCGACAGCAACGATCTGATTGGCTTAGAGACATTGTGACGCATCTAATTGGCCGCTTAAGAGTGGACGAAATATTTGTTTGTGTAAATACCGGCTATGTGTAAATGTGGCCTTAGATACTACGCATGACCCGCCGTGTAAAGAGCCTCTTCCTTCCTGAACTACTGCTTCAGATGCAATTCCTCGTAGTAGCTTCTAGTAGTAGCAAGTAACATGATCTACAATAAACATGCTTTCCTAGAGTAGAGGAACAAGGATTTGGTTTTCACCAATACAATCTCACTCTCAACTTCACCTCACTAAATAATGAAGTTATTCTTTTAGTCTTTTGATGATGCATCAATCCAAAGTTTAGACAATTCCAAAAGTTCAACAGCAGAAGGTGTGTGGCTGTGAGCTCGCACCGAGAGAACACTGGGCTGTTCTTTGATTCCAAACCTTTAAACTTTAATTTTCTACCTTAATCTACCTCGACCATCCTTTTCATGACATTCATTCGCTTTCCTTTCACTCATTCAACCCTTACTTCCCACCTTGAAACTCATTTCCTATGCTTTCATCCCTCCTTCCCCCTCAGCTTCCTTTCTTCTGTCCCTACTAGAATACAAATGTCTGCTAGCGGAGGGCAACATACAAGATGTAAGCAGATTTATGCATGTCATCAGATAATGGGTCATTCTTTTCTACGGAGCACTGGACAACTCTGCATCCTTTCCAAGTGACCCTGCTACCCCATTCGGGGCAGCTCGAGATCTCCTACCCTTTTCCCCTTAATCCTATCCTGCCTTTATTCAAGATGAAGTGAGGAGTAGCGATGGAGATTTCACCCAGAAGACGGAGATGCTGTGATTAACACTAGAGAGACGGTGTCCTGGAGAAATGAAGAACACAAAAGAGGAAAACAAGGGGCAAACGGGAGAGTGGAACATGAGAAGAGGGAATGTGTAGGGTTAGGTGAGGACATCGCCCAGGCCGGAGATTAAGAGGTGAACATTGGGGATTTGCTGAAAAGAAAAGGAGAAAGAAGGAGACAAATGTGGACAAATGACTCGTACACTTCCTCCAATTGATCCCTCCAAAATTGAGCAACAGGGGGACCCAGGGTGAAACTCTATGATTAACACGGCAACGCAGTATTCTACCAACCGAAGCAACGGTTTCCATGAAATTAGGCGGGAACTGTTGACGAGTGTTGTCTTCCCTAGTCCCATCACTCTTTAGTGACAGTGTTAACCCTCCTGTTACCTTTGGGATCAATTTGACCCCATTCAATTTTGAACGTTTAAAAAAAAAATGTTGCTTCATATTTCATGACTTTTCCTAATTTATTGGGGACATCTTGGAAAACATAAAATTCACACGATGATATGTTTTTAATGTCCTGAACCAACCCATCGGTGGTCTTTGGGGTCAATTTGACCCCAGGCTGTTTTTCACTATGTAAAACATATAAGAAATATCAACTTTTTATTTATTTAAAGGTCTGTTTAGCTACTCAACAAACAGACAAAAAGTACCTGACACTTAAACTTGGGAAGCAATATTAATTCTAATAATTTTCTGCAGGTTGTAACTGCTGGGGTCAAAAAGGGTAAAAGATGTTAGTACATCTGAAGGTAACAGGAGGGTTAAATCAAATGAATACTTTTGAGTTTCCTCGTGGCCGGAGTGTTCCAGTCCCGTGCCATCGAACAGCCCGCAGGCGTTCATTCCGGCCACCCAACGAAATGATCAATTTCACACACCTTCAACCGGAAAGAAAGATATTCTAATTGGCGTGAATGAAAATCAGCATTCCCTCTGATTCTAGATGAAACATTTTGAGGGTTAGACCGAGAAGGCATCCTGCTGTAATTGTTTCCAAGCGGCGTTAGCTCCTCTGGATTGTCACGGCCGTTGCTTTTCCTTGATATGGCTGTGTCATGAGTAAAGCTCCGGACCTGCCTGTCAGAGCGAGAGTGCTCCATCTCCCCCGTCTCCAATCCAGCTCCAGGAAAATGCCAGGTTGAGTTTTCAGCCTGAGTGCCTGGGATGTGCACGGTGCGACCATCAGTGTCAGCAGAGTACAGTACCTGAAGCAGCCCCAGTCAAAACTCTGACAGGCTGAGGAGATGGGAGATGGGAGAAGGAATCAACCAGCAGTCACGCCAGTCAGCAACTGTTAATTGCTCATAAATGCCATTTAAACTGTTAAGGAATGTTTCTTCTATATCATTATTATCATGTTTTTGACAGAAACTTGCAATAACTCACTGTACATATTCACATTCATACTTACACTGTTGATCTGCACTACCCACATTTCATTTACACTACACACATACATTTTGCACACTATCTAGATATATATATATATATATATATATATATATATATATATATATATATATATATATATATAATTTAATTTTACAGTGCTGTATTACATATATGTTGTGTATATATACATATTTATTTTATTTTATATTTTATATTTCACTTTGCACACTTTACTTTATGCACAGTCACTTTCTTTCTTTCTTATATTTATATTTTATTGTGTTTAGTTTTATCTGTGCTGCTACTGTTAACAAATTTCCCCTTGGGGATTAATAAAGTATATTTCTATATTCTATTCTATGTTCTTATTAACAGAATCATTCAGAAGCTGGCGTCCCTCTCTTCTTCAATGAAACGCAGCCACGATGTTAACATGGTGATATTACAACATCTCGTGGTTGATTTATGGCCGATAGGTCACATCAATCCTGAACTAAAGCCGACAAACAGCTGACTAAAAGTTAAACCCACAGCCCTTGACGAGGTTATGGCTCCCATATCTCATCCGGCGGGCCGGCCTTCATGTTTTTGCAGTTCGGTTTAGCAGATATTCTGCTGCTTCTTGTCCTTTTTCAGGTGGATTGTGCATAGAGTTTAGTCTTTAGTTCTGTTGCAGATTTCCTACAAAAGAACGGTGAAGATTATCCAAAAAATATTGGCAGAGCGATGTCATGAATGAACTGCACAAAAGACGCTTTCAAGTGCAACGCGTCGAAGGGCCGATTCAAGTTTTGAGAATGAGATTATTGGACGTAATGTGAGACGATACATCCACAGTGAGTTAAATAAGACACGCTTCTCAACACGGAGACAGCTGAGCCGGCGGCTGACGGTGCAACGGCACGAACAGCGCAAACACTGCAACAGTGCTGCGGAGCTAACGGCGTTAGCCTGCCGAGCTAGCAGAGGGTAAACAAAGCACACAGAAAGGGAGGCTGGTTTTCTGCTCATTAGTTAAGAGTTGCCTGACATTTATAGAGAAACAAAGCAAACAACGAGCTAACTAAACTGAATAAATGTCTACTTATCATTAAGGTAACTTAGATGAACTTAACATAACCTCAAGTACCCCCCCCCCCCCAACAGGGTAAATACAGCCGTCAATCAGCAGGATCTAGTTTGCACCATGAGAGCAGGTGAAACTTTCTTAGGTATGTTAAATTACAAAAGCTAAACCTTCAAACCTTAACTTTTAACTTAACTTTTAAATACTTTTTCAATTCAGTCCCCAATATCACAATTTACACATTTTCCTCAAAGGACTTTACAATCTGGACACATACGAAAATCCTGTCCCAGGACTTCACATCAAATCAGGAAAAACTTCCAAGAAATAGAAAAAACCTTTTCACATATAACATGTACCTTGCAAATATCCATAATAAATCAGAATAAACTTAAATACATGCCGTTACATAATCTACTTCCCCCTCCCTTACTTGGACTAACCCCATGACGTGACTGCAGACATTATTCAGTTTATAAATAAAGGAGATGGCTGGGCGTCTCCTCCTTTGGACTCAGAGACCCCGTTTACACGATGGGAAAAGACATATATTTTCATTCGTTGTGGTCTTTCATTTACACAAAAACTGAGGTTTTATCACGGAAAACGTTAATTTCTAAAAACTCCGGCCAAAGTGGAGATTTCTGAAAACTCAGTTTTGTCAAACGTCACAGTATGCGACTAAAAATGCTTCACGTCATGTGAGCGTCCTATGCGGACGTATGCGGGTTCATATAAACAGAAACTTTTTTGAAAACAACCTTGTGTGTACAACCTTATTTTTGAAAACGGAGATGCAGAAATATTCGTTTCTGTAAATTCTGTGTGCATTACATACTATATGTAAATGTGGCCTGAAACACACGTGTGTCTTTGGTAAGTAACACAAGATCTGAGTAACTAATGAAATGATGCACTGAATCCATATAAAGAAATATGGGGGCAAAAGGTGTGTTCTCACCCACTTGGTCACAATCAGATTCAATAAAATCTAAACAACCATCATGAAAATGAATTAAAATATGATGGAAACAACTGTACCAATGCCACACAGATTATGCACGATAGGTACGGCTATATTTAGAGACGGGCACTATAGGGTGCTGCAGTTGTCTGGTTTAGAAAGAGACAGACTGAGGGTCCAGTATCTGTCCCCCGTGGCGGAGGCATGTTCTCGGCCTGACTGAGCCTCCTTCCTCAGGTTTCTCAGCTCGGTTCTGCTCGTGGAATAAGCCCATCTAAGCACTTTATGCTCCTCTTCATTAAAACCTGCTTCCCACGATGGTTTCTGCGGACGCAGTGATTTTCTATCGCTCTGCTGTTACTCATCTTTGTCCTTCCTTCACAAATACAGCGAATCGTTAAATATTTGTCCTTTGACGTCGTCTTCAAACACACTCATCCTCCTTCCATTATTTCTCCTCGGTTCTTCCTCCCACTCCGTCCTTCCCATTTTATACCTCCCCTTCATTTCCTTCTTCCCTTCTGCTTCTCCCCTCAGAACTCAGTCTCCTTCTCCCAAAACAATAACAACAAGCTTAGCGATGCGGCTCGCTGACCGCCTCATAATCCAGAAGGAACTGAATCCCACAGCTCGACTCCAACAGATAATCCTTTCTGCAAAGCCAGCCTAACCCCCTTCTGGAACAATGCTCTCATTTACACCCGAGTGACCCCCAAATTAGAGCAGGAGACGGTTGAGAGGAGGGAAAGACGGAAGGAAAGACGGACTGTGGCGAGTTCAGCACTGAAAATGATTTTCCAAGAGAGGGCACAGGTTTCTGGAAGTCTGAACACTTTTATTTTAAGCTCATCTAAAATGCAAAGCCTTAACATAGCTGTCATACCCTCCTGCCAACCCCATCACCGACCGCGCGCGCACACTGTGTGACATTGGGACGGCGGAAAGCTCGCGGCTCGGCGTCCGTCCTCAACCTCCGATGACTGCCAAGGCAAACACAACAGCAGCTGCGAGGCCCCAAACAAGAGGATGCATTATCAGACTGCTCTTCAAAGCCGCAACTACTGGCTGGACTTGGTCACATCACACACACACACACACACACACACATGCTTAAAGGGCACCAACACTCCTGCAAGTAAGGGCTGTCGTTAGTAAGTACAGCCAAGAAGAATCCCTTTTTTCCCTGCCATCTCCTTGCCTTGAACGACATGAACCATGATTTATAAAGGATATTTGTAAGGTATATGTTATATATGAAAAGTTTTTTTCATATAGCGGCACGCTTGTGGAACGGTCTTCCTGACCACCTGAGGGTCAACTCAGACACTGAACTCTTTTAAGACTGGCCTAAAAACCTTTTTATTCAGGAAGGCATTTATTTTACCTTGAGTTAATTTATTGTCAGCTATTACATTCTTCTTATGGGTTGCTTTAACTATGTTTTAATCTTTTTTTTTTTTTTTCACTATCTGTCTGGCACTCGGAGATTCTTTGAAGGAAGAGTGCGATAAAAATTAAATGCATTATTATTAATATTATTATTATTATAGTACACTCCGCTGACTGGTTGACAAATGATCCAAACAAATGGCAAACGTTCCACCTTTATTTTTCGTGCAGGACCCTCTATTTCCTCCTCACCCTGATCCCACGTCACAATAAAATTCCCGTCTATTATTTTCGGTATTAAAGTCACTTTCACAATAAAAGTTCCTTGTTATTATAAGTAGCGTCACAGATTTCAACCGGCTTCGATCTATAATACTAACATACAGTCACTCTCATGCAACATACATTAATTCTTGCCATTTACATTTGCATAGAGTAAACATTGCTATTATGCTTCATAACACATTAATAACAACATCAATATTCTCCCTAATATTTACTATTATAATATCTTTCTATATGTATTCATTTAAAACATAAGACCTCTGCGGATGTTATCAAAATAAGCTATTACAACCTAACACTTTGCTGGGGCCGTTTAGCTGAGACTTCTAAACTGTTCCTGCCTCATCCAGCCAGCTATTTAACAACGTTAATCTACCTCACAAAGCAAATTAAAAGTGTTACAAATGACCTGCACTCGGGCTTCAGCTCTGTTCTGTGGATGTTTTTATCAGATGAGCGATAACAGTGAACAGTGGACCTGCCTCTCCAGGTCCCAGGTGAGGATCCTCTTGCCTTTGCTTTTCTCCCCTCATCTCATCTCATTAATACACCTGGAGGGGGGTCGTGCGCTCCATCGTGTGTGTGACGTCTGTCCGCAGCGAACATGTTTTCTTTTTCTCTTCCTGTGTGCTCAAGGACCTCTCGTGGGTT
>CM070097.1:19404026-19454026 GCA_036178185.1 Liparis tanakae | reverse complement strand
TATTCTGCACCTTCTTTCCATTCCCTTACACCTCCTTCCTTCTGTTGCACTTCATTCTTTTCCGTCTGCGCCTCCTTCTCCTTCTCCTGCTCCTCCTGCCCTCTATCCTGTGACACACTGTTGTCGGCACGGTGTGCTTCTGCTCCCTCCACTGCACCTGCTCCTCTCTTTTCAGAACCTCCTGTGGCTCTCCTCCTCCTCCTCCTCCTCCTCCTCCTCCTCCTCCTCCTCATCCTTTTCCTTCTCTGTTTTTCCACCACCTTTCCTTACTCATCGGGTCACTTTATTTCTTCTTCACCCCCCCCCTCTCTCTCCCACCCTGACATTTCCCTTCCATTCTCCTCTATCCCTGAGTCCCCTCCACCACATCCTCCTGCTGCCTCCTTTTCACTCTTCACCTCTCTCTCCTCTTTTCTCCATCCACTCAAACACTAGCCTCCTCCATGCATCCTTGCCTCCTTCGACAGCCCTAAGCAACATTTCCTAGCCTCTCAAGACGATACGAACGATGTGTTGGCTCTTTTTTTTCTAAACGACGAAACTCTCGCATGCTTGAGAGAAATAGAATTCAAAGTTAGATCACTTCCTAGTTACCAGCCAAGGTTTCATCCTCGGTCCCGTCTCCATGGAATTGAACCTTGCCGGATGATGAGTCACCCGCCTGTTGCCTGCAGGTTGCCTCTGAGAGCCTCTCGGTAGTTGGGGATGGATAAAAACTTCTGTTAATCAGCTTTTTGGATGAATCCTCATTTCTTTCTAGAGATTAATCTATTTTAATTCCATTTCTGATATTATCTTATCACTCTGCTTCCAGGTTTCAACTGTTTATTTAAAAATGTTAAGCCCGAATGTTTAAGGTAAAACAAAAATGAAAGAAACATTCTGCTCAGTGCAGAGCACTGTGCTGTAAGACATGTGTGTGTGTGTGTGTGTGCGTGTGTGTCTGTCTGTGTGTGTGTGTGTGAGTGAACTGAAGGCAAGGCTGCCCTCTATCGTCCCCACACCGTCTCACCATGTGCACACAGCCCCTGTGGAGCACAGCATCCCTTGAACACACCGTCATCAGATGCTCAGGACAGTTATCTGCTCCATCAGAAATGTCTTGACTGTGTGTCTCATGTGTGTCACGGGAGTTTTAGGGTGGACCCAAATGCACGACTCAGGAGACAGAACTGGAAAGTAATCTATTTTACTCAAAGTTCCCACAGGAAGAGAACAGACAAGAACAAGAGACATGAACACACTGGATAACGCTGGAGAGATTGGTCACGGAGAACACAAAACAATCTGGCAGAGGACAAGTGGAAGTGAGGGAGCTAAATAGTGAGGGACTAACGAGGGGAGGGGCTGCAGGTGAGAAGGGCGTGAGGACCAGGTGAAGGGAATGAGGGACTAACGAGGTGATCAGAGGCAGGTGAAGGGAGTTGGAGCTGAACTGTTACAATGTGTTCATTGAGCTTTGTTCCAACGGCGCCTTTACTCTTTGATTCTAGAAGATCGACAATAAAAATGGACATTTGCTGCGGTTTTATCATTCATCGAAACATTTTCCTGCTGAAAGGCAAACCCATGTTTTGTGACTTTTATTTGTGCGCACTTTTCAAAGACGTTTGACTTCAGAGAGTATAAATTATAGCTAATACTTTAACATCGATCTACACCCGTTTCGAGAATATACTAATCCCTCTCTAAGCCGCCTTCTGACATCCATGACCGCAGTGTTATGGCTGAGCAGTAATGATCTGATCTCCACAATGAAAGTTGAATTTTTCTACCGTTACGTGATCTAATCACAAAGTGCAATACGATGTTTAAAAAGTCAGAGTCTCCATCCATTATCCAAACCGCTTATCCTTCTCTAGGGTCGCGGGGCGCTGGAGCCGATCCCAGCTGACGAAGGAGTTCACCCTGGAGTTCACCCTATTTCATTCTCAATGGCCAGTCCATCTCAGGACACACATAGCGACAGACAACCATTCATACTCACACTCACACCTACGGGCAATTCAGAGATCAATTAACCTGGATGTTTTTGGACTTTGGGAGGAAGTCGGAGAACCGGGAGGGAACCGACGTTGCCGCGGGGAGAACATGCAAACTCCAGGCAGAAGGAGCGCCAGGTCCTGCACGGTGGTGTAGTGGCCGGCACCGTCGCCTCACAGCCTCTTGAATCAAAAATCCAATACTTGTGCCTCAATAAAGTTCCCAAACATGAGTTGAAGCTTGTTAGGTTGTAATAGTTTATTTTGATAATATCTGCAGAGGTCTTATGTTTTAAATTAATACATATAGAAAGATATTATAATAGAAAATATTAGGGAGAATATTGATATTGTTATTAATGTATTATCAAGCATAGGGGTAATGTTTACTCTATGCAAATGGAAATGGAAATAATTAATGTATGTTGCATGACAGTGATTGTGTTATTATTATAGATCGAAGCCGGTTGAATTCCGTGACGTGACTTACAATAACAAGGGACGTTTATTGTGAAAGTGACTTTAATGCAGACCATAATAGACGGGACTTTTATTGTGAAAATACTTGACCGGAAATGACGTTTTGACCCGGGGCCAGGTGATAAAAACTCTGGGGATTGGAGCTAGCTTTCGCTTTCTACAGGTATCCTAGCGGAGGAGCCGGAAATCGATTTACGTGAGCTTTGATTGTTTGTTTTACACTTCCTGCCATTAAATGTTGATAACTTAATTCACGCGCGTCCGGAAGCCTGTTTTCCACCATCTGCGAAGTGCCCTGTTTCAGAATACCTTACACGCTAAAGAAACATCTGGAAAGTTTTGCTGGATTATGCGACCGGCGGATGGAAGAGGTTTAAAAAATATAACAAGCGACGCTCGTTATGTTAACGCTGATTTTGGGGTTCAAACAGGACGTCAAGGAGCACTTTCACAGTACTTTTCTACATGGTGCATCTCCAGGGAAAGGTGTGGCTTTTGTTTCTACATTTGGACACACCAAAGATGAGACTAACAGATAAATAACAAACGTGTTTCCAAAAAGTGACATTCATCACACGGACCTTCATCCGTGTTTTTCACACGCCGACCAGCGCGACTCGGATGCTCATTAGCCGCTCTTGGAAGTCGCTCCGTCGTCTCCAGCTTCTAGGATATTTGCTTTTTTCACCGATTTTGTTGAAGACCTCTGTTACCCACTATAGCACGTTTCCACGGCAACCTCTAGTTAGGCTTAAAAAATATTACACGGTTTTGATAAGACTTAGCCCCAATTAGGCCAGCCCACACACATTTAGAAGGCCAGAGTGGAAATCACAGAGCAATTCCTCCCAGAGGGCTTTTTATTCCAGAAATATCATTTTGCATGTTCGCCTGAAATGGCACTTTAACCAAGTAAAGCCGTACGTGATTAGCTGTTTGACTAGATCAAGGCAAAATACGAACCGTTCATCAATGCCCAGAGCACTGTGTGTGTGTTTGTGTGTGTGTGTGTGTGTGTGTGTGTGTGTGTGTGTGTGTGTGTGTGTGTGTGTGTGTGTGTGTGTGTGTGTTATCCAAGCCATTCCTCAGTGGACCACCGACAATGAGACTGAACATATAAACCTTCAACACACACTCACGCTCTCCTATCCACTCATATGTAAAACTTCCTCTCAATCACCCCTGAGCATGTTTAAAACAACAACAACAACAACAACAACAACAGCTGTGAATTGAGCGGGACTGTTTGTCTTCTTGGTGTCAAGTGCTTGTCTGCCAATCAGCTGACCATCAGGGAGGCAAACCAGACACACTGTCATACATCATTAAACAGGACTTGGTCTCCAAAGCTCTGGATATAACATTGTTAAAAAAAATAAAAAAATACAGTCTCGTTATAATTAGGTAAATAATGACATGTCCAGGGGGCATTTTGAGGGGATTGTGAGGTCGGCTGGTACCAAATGAGTAGATGTTCTCGCTCCTGGTTCCTTGTTAATAATGGATTGTAGAGGGTGCAGTAAAGCAGAGACTATTCCACTTTCCTCTCGTTAAATTTGACCCAGCTGCTCAATTTCATCATATAGAAAAATAAGTGTGTGTGTGTGTGTGTGTGTGTGTGTGTGTGTGTGTGCGTCCTAACCATACAAATAATATATACAGGATTTCCAAGAATAAATTCATATAAATATTTATTGGAAGATTGCAAGAGTGGAGGAAGAGAGGAGGAATATATACATCTATATATATATATATATATATATATATATATATATATAAACATATTTCCTCTTAATTATTTGGGATCCACCAGTTTTTTTGTTTGAGAGCACTCTTCCAAAGATAAGAGAAAACCATCTTGTTGTCCTCGTCAACAAATTGTTCGTCTAACTCTTATTAGCAGCATGCATGCCTCTCATTTATTGTGAAGTGGGATTCGTCGTTCAGCACTTCTAGCAAGCGCACATTCAGATGGTGAAGAGCATTTGGAGCATCCGGAGCCGACTTTTATGTTCCCTCTCTGGCAAATTAAGAAAAATGTGAGCGAATGTTGCCGCCGATTTCTGCGTTACTTGTTGCACATGGGCCAAATGGACTGGAACCACACACTTATAAGCAACGCTAATCAGTCACATTCAAAAGCTAATTCATATTAGTAGGTGGAATCAGCGTGCGAGAATTTTCCCCTGAATGCAAAATTCCCCTCGGCTCAAAGGAACGTTTTAGCATTTTTCATCTAATTGCTTTGGTTTTAATTGTTTTGGCTCCGTCTCCCCCCGCCCCTCCCCCCCCTGCTCATCGCACAAGCTCCGATAGGCTTTCAGACTGTATTTCAAATTGTGAGAAACACAGCATTGTACATCGTTAAAGTCTTCGGGCTGGAAATGTAAACAGGAAGTTAAATGCATTTTATAGTTTTGTTGGTCTTTTTTTCTTCTCAAGTAATTCCTTGTTTTGGATGTTTTGCCACACAAAAGAATTGCTCGTCGGTTCAATGTGAAGATGTTCAAATGTTGCTATACAGACGGAGATCAACTTCTACTGGCTTGAATACTACATGTGTGTGTGTGTGTGTGTGTGTGTGTGCTGTATTTATGTGTATGTAACAACACATCAGACAGACCTCTCTAACGCAGTTGCTATGGGAGCAGCACCAAATATGAAGAAAAAAAAATCAATGCGATGACATTTCAACGCATTCCATTCAAAGACTCGAATGGCGATGAAAAGAAAAACCTTGCGTGGATGAAATGTACTGCAAGTCCGTTCCAGCTATAGAAAACCCTTTTTCATCTCCTCCCACCTGCAGCACCCCCGGCATCACTTTTTCAGACATATTTCTCGACTGGAGATGTCACGTCTTCTGGCGGACACTTAATCTAGTACATCTGTGTGGTTGCTGTTAGCAACAGGTATGACATCAGATTGCCTTGCCACACCTTCTGCTGGATGAGAAACATCCGGAAATGTGTTCAACTGGTCCCGATTGGCTCCACACGTAAGCACTGACTCTGAGTTACTTCTTGGTTACATTCTCGGGTCAAAGGTGTCATCATTAAAACTGTGACCATCAGACCTGGAATATTAATGAGACTTGCAGCTATCGGTATCTTTTCACTTCAATCCATATTCATTTAACGTCTTTGCATGTTGCTCTTCGCTTTCTTTTCTTTTTTTTTGAAAGGTTACCGTTCTCGTGGGCTTTTGTTTCCTTCCTCTTATTCTTTTTTTTCTCGTCCAAGAGGCGTAGTGACCATCTTTCCGAAAAGTCTTTCAGTTCGGAGGGTCCAAACACCCCCCTGCGGAATCATCCGACCATGTCAGGACATCTTTCGGAGAGTGCTCCTCTCGGGGACAGAGTGCACACGGTTGTGATGGGCTGTCCCCGGTGGACTCGGGGTCACACACTCTCAGCTTGAGCCTCTCCCACAGAAGCATTGCACAAGTCAAAGACTCGGTGGGGCGAGACCAACAATGATGACCGTTCCAAGGAGTTTTTGACACCGAGCATTTCTTAGCCTCCATAATGGGGATCGGTCGTATGGATTGTGCTGCCTAGAAAAATCGGGTATCTGCGGAAAGCATCATAAAGCATCAAAACAAATAACAGGAATTCCTGAGGCATATCTGCAGGGCAGAAAGACATCTGATAAAGCCTCTCTCAGGAGAGTGCAAGCATTTTTTTTTATACCTTCATTTAAGTAGAGACGAGACTCGTCTTCTATTGATCCGCCAGCAATCCGAGTGTCAAGGTGCATGAGTAAAGGTGTGCTGAACCTTTCAATTATTACATCCGAGTCCACGTCCCTCTACGCCAGCCGAGCGTACAGCCTCTCCGCGGGGGCTCAGACGCATGCATTTGTAAATTAGAAAAGCTCTAATATTTCATTCCTCCACAAGATTATTTGTTTAATAATATAAATATTGACCTTATTAAACCATTAAAGGGGGGTTTATTATTTGTAAACAGTCATGAGATGCAATGTATCCGTATTATTGGTGTCGCTCAGAACTATTTTTTTTATATGTGTATGACATCACATTAGGTTTAGGCAACAAAAAAAAAATCCGGAAAAACTGAATCTGTGTAAATGAGGAATAACAGGGGTCCGAGTATAGATCCCTGAGGAACTCCACATGACATCTTAACTTTGGATGAAAAACAACCATTAGCATATGCGTATTGTTCCCGGTTATAAACATAACCACACAGCCATTTAAAAGTAAAACTTTAAAAAACATATTTAGGTAATTTATCAAGTAATATTGTATAATCAACAGTATCAAAGGCTTTAGAAAGATCTATGAATACGCCTACAGCAAGTTCATTCTTATTAATGGCTGTATAGATATTCTCAACCAGCTGAACAAGGGCCATATTGGTGGAGAGGTATTTCCTAAAACCATACTGATGCTCATATAGAATACTGTGTTCATTCAAGTGTATATATATCATATTTTAGAAAAACATGGTAACAGATATTAGTCTAACATTATCAAACAGTCTTGTATCTCCAGATTTATGCACATGAATATCTTTGGCTATTTTTAAATCTCCCCAGATTGCAGAGATAGGTTGAATATGTGTGTACGGGGTTAATAATAGAAGAAGATACTGATTTAAATCAATGAAGAACCAATATCATTATGACCGGCTGCTGATATCTTCAAGTTGAAGATTAATTCTAGCACCTCTGTCTCATTAGTATCTTTAAACTGTAAAAGAGTAGGGAAATTACCCTTAATGTAATCTCAATGATTACTATTAGGTTTTCCCATATCCTTTGACAGAGATGAACCTACATTTGCAAAGAAATTGAATTAATTTATAACAACAGGTTCATTAAACATATTTTCACCATCCTTGAACTGAGATGGGAGTGGTTCATTGATCATTTTTGATCAGAGTCTCTGGACTTATTGGAAAAGTGTATTTTCTTAGATATCCTCACCAAATTATTACATTTATTTTTATATTTCTTTCAGATCGTGGAGTGGTAGCAAGGGATTTTAAACAAAAGTGATATTCTTCTTTCCTTTCTTTAGCAACGTGGTGTTTAATCTCTCTTTCACACACCATATAAGGCATGATGCAACTCAAAGTAAGAGGTTGCTCATAAATTAGGGGTGTGTGGGTCATCACAGCAGACATGAACCCAGTTTCTTTTCCCACAGTCATTATCACCTTCTCTCTCTTCTCTTCTCAGATGATCCCTACGTTATCTCATCGTATACCAGTAGCTGTGGAGATGCAGGCACGCGCACATTTACCCTCCCACGCACACATCAAAGGACATCATAGTTTCAGAAAGACTTTCAGAAAAATCCTTTTTTGTGGAAGATCAAGTCTCACACACACACACACACACACACACACACACACACACACACACACAATACACTATGATAATATTAAATGACCTCTGTAATATAATGAATTCCTGGGGAACTTGCATGTTTGCATCACATTTCATGCAAAGCCATCTAATACTCACTGAGACAGTTCATTCAAAAACCACAACCGTCAACCTCAGTGTGTTATGAGATCCCCATTAGGGTTCAGCAGATGGGAAACATGAATGGCTTCAGAAACGTTGTGCCAATCCGTCAGTGTTCCTCTGGATTAGAGTGAAACGTTTGACCTGCTGAAGGAAAAGTCATCAGACTATCGGGTTTATCCTCTGGGGACCCTGCATGTCAATTCAATCAAAGACTTCTTCCAAATTCAACAATAATCTTTATTACATCAGATCGGACTCAATCCTGACCCAGGATGATCGAGGGGCAGAATCCTCCACCGGAGTCCAGAAACTGGTGGTGGTTCAGGCTGAAACGACAACTGACAGCAGAGTAGAGAACTCCTTTAAAGTTTTGACAGCAACGATCTGAATTGGCTTGGAGACATCGTGACGCACCTAATTGATCGCTTAAAACTGGTTGCCCCCCAGATCAGCTGGTAGCGTAATCACGTAATCATGTCCGATGTTCAAACAATGATACACGCAGAAAGACAATATACCCTAAAGGCGGGGTTATAGTTGATACACTAAATTCCTTGGATGTATTCAAGAGGTACCTGATTGAGGAATACAATAACTGCAACAACAGTTGAAAATTCCACCTGATGCATGTTAAGAAAGAGTTAAAAAGACACTTTTAAAACCAATAATTGTAACTAAAACATGCAATCTATGGTGTTTTTTAATAGTTGCCAGTGGTGTATTTGCTTTGCCACAGGGTCAAAGCACAACATTCATTTTCTATTCATATATATATCATTTGAATGTGAAAGTTGAAGCCTATTACAGAAGTTAAATCAGGATTCAGCCCAAAGCTGAGGAGCTGCTGTCCACTGTCTGCTTACAGTTCTCACACGGCAACACTTTTCATTACCGCTAACGAGTAAATCACTTAATAGACAAAAAATAAGAATTCCATAACCAATTATAAAAAAAAGTATCGACAGACATTGTTAAAAAAGAGAGAAAAGAAGAAGCAGTGATGTTGTGCTACATGCGGCCCCGAAGGGAATCGTCCCAAAACCCGGGAATCCTCAGCGGAGACAAACGTTCCGGTTATAACGAGGCCGGTGGACAGCACACATCTTTTCCACATATAAGGAGGATGCGACAAATCAGAATTTGTTTTTGTCGGCCTAACAAGGCGGAGACCATTTAATGTGAGCCAAACATTTTGACAGCGGGCGAATGGGAGGCGGCTTGTTTCCATTTAACAAGGACTCCGGGCTGAGGACGGCTCTGCGTTGGCTTCACCTGTCCGTCACACACGTCATCTCACAGGCCGGCACATCGAATTATGACGGCCTCCCGAGGGAACGGTGCACGCCGGCGGTATCCTGGATTTCCAAAAGTTGCAACTGGCCAGGAAGTGAGCGCCATCAAGCGGTCGACCCACACGGACACGTTTGACCTTTGTGGTACCTGTTGTTGTTGTTGGTGTTGTTTTTATTCCTTTATCTTCTCAAATCTCACACTCTCGCCATCTGATACCCATCTGGGCTTTTAATGGGACGCTCAGGGCTTCCAACTAGCTTCAATGGCATCACTAATTTATTTGTTTTAATTTTTAATTTTAATAAATACTTTTAAATGTAATATTGGTTTCTTACTATTCCACTTGTTTTGCTTTGACTCTCTGTGGAGCACTTTGTAAACATTGTTTTTAAAGGTGCTGTATAAATAAAGTTATTATTATTATAATATTAGTGTTACTATAATCAACTGAGTTGACCGACTTTCACCCAGGAGACCTCCGTTCATGTCCCTTGTGAAACCGAGTCAAGGTAAGGAAGTTTATTGTCATTGTAAAAAAAACATACAACAAAATGAAGTTGGCGACTCATCAGTCAGGACAGCAGCGACAGAAAAAACATGTACAACAACATTAGGACAGGACATTTCAAAGTATTTTGGAACGAGCTGCTCCTCCGCCTGTTATCCAGGTTTCAATAATCCTGAATCTTCTTCCTGATCGCAGTTAAACTAAAGTTTAACTGTTGCATAACGTCGTACTAAACTGACACGCTGCCTCTTAAATTCAAACGGGCGTGAGATTGGTGTTTATCTTCTTATCTCAAGAATGCTAATGAGCATGTTTTTTACAATACTTTTAAAAAAGTATGTCTTTAAAGTAGCAATCATGTGACTTCCATGTGTTTTTATATATATGTATATATATATATATATATATATATATATATTTATATATATATATATATATATATATATATATATATATATATATATATATATATATATATATATATATATACACATGGGTATTTCAACATCATTTTGGCCCAAGCGCCGACTTATTTATTTAGACGGCACCATTTTAGCTCATCGGAAGCTCCACTACAGCGGCGCCTTTGTCCCTAAGAGAGAGTAATGACAATAGGCAGATAAAGGGAAGTCACCACATTAAACCGCATTAAGCCACTCAGTACCAGACGCATTACCGACACAGAAAGGAGGAATGAAGAAAGGGATGAGAGGGGGAGAGAAAAGAGCGAGGCGGTGATGAATTGCAGGACTAATCCGGGCTACTACAGAGGGATTACATCGTTCTCCTGCTGCACGTTCGCCCGCTCCGTCAGACGGCAGAGGTTAAGCAGACCGTCACCTTCCCCCCCCCAACCCCCAACCCCCACCACCCCCCCACCCCCCCTCAACCTCAATCTGCTTTTTACTAATCCGTCTAATGGTATTAGAGGTGGAAGTCTTTAATCGGAAGAGAAATGTAGTGAGGGAGGCCTCTGGACACACACATATACACACACACACACGCACACACAGACGCACACACACACACAAACACACAGACACGCACACACACACACATACACACACACACACGCACACACGCACACAGAGTAATAGATGTGTTTCTAATAATCTGATGGAGGGATGATATAACAGAAAGAGTCATTGATTTCCCTTGTGGCAGGTCTGTGTGTGTGTGTGTGTGTGTGCGTGTGTGTGTGCACGTGCACATCTTGTGTATTTGTGTGTCTCGTTTCAAATGGGCGGTGAGACAAATTGCTTTGAGGGAAATAATAATGATTCTGTTTAACCATTTAACCATTTTAGGTTGATATACTTCATGTATTATGGTATGTGTGTGTGCTGCGTGTGTGTGTGTGCGTGTAGGCCCGTTTCCCAGGCTGTCAGAGACCATGACGTCATCACGTCCCTCCGCCAACATATCTATACGTCTATTTATTTTTAAGGTGGAATTTCACAAGGAGAAAGATGTGTGTGCATATGACTACCGACACAACGACACAACGACACACACGCACACACACACACACACACACACACACACACACACACAACGGCTGAGTCTCTCGTCCACACACGCTCACATGTGCAGGGAGAGGTTGTCACCCACTGAAACGTTCACCTCCCTCTCGCGCGCGTTCTCTTGAAGCTGCAGATGAGAGAGCTTTTCTTCTTGCCTCCACCTTTCCTCTCGCATTGGACGCGTAATGACAGGCGGGGGTGTTTACCTCGGCGCGAGAGGTTCCAGCAGACACCGGAACGCTCCTCTCTCTCTCTCTCTCTCTGTACTAACACCCCCCCTCCTCCCCCCAACCCGCTCCCCTCCTTTCGGCGGTAATTGGGTATGACACTGGATCAACAGGGAGGGCGAGAGAACGCATTGGCATGCACCGTGCGTCGTCTTCTTCGCTCCTCTCGCGTCTACCGCGCCGTTACCGTAGCAACATCTGCGTGACCTCATCATCCCCCCCCCCCCATTTATTTTTCATAAAGATTGCCCGCTAATGCCCAGACCGTGTGTGTGTGTGTGTGTGTGTGTGTGTGCGTGCGTGCGTGTTTGTGCGCACGCGCGCAACAGCTCGACGGCGAGGCGCGTGGCGCGCGGCGCGTGGCAGCGGAGCGTTCCGGGCCAATTACCGCCGCCTCGCCTCCAGAAGCGAAACGCTGCAAACTCGAGGAAGAAGAAACCCCGAGCAGAGAGGAGAGGAGCCACTTGAGCCACACTTGTTACATTAAGTTAATCAGGCACATTACGGCACACCTGGGGAGACGTCACGTGCAGCTCAAAAAGGAGGAGGAGGGAGGAGGAGGAGGGAGGAGGGGGGGGGGATCAACGCCATCTGTGAACCTGATGATTTGGGTCTATTGACAAACTTTGAGTAGTGTGATGCCACTAACGACATCAGCTCTGTGTACACATAGCAGGGTAACGTTTAAGAATATGAATTAATAACTAAACCTGGATATGTTAGTGACAGTGGTGACTACAGGACGTTTAATATTCATGTATAGCTGCACACAGCAAGAATCAACTTGTCACTTAATCGTTGCATTGTTTAATGCAGCACAGTTCCTACTATAGATGAATCAAAGTAATGTTTCTGTGCAGAGTTGTTGCTGTTATATTTATGAGGTAGAGGTGAACCCTTTACTCTGCGTGTCCTCATACAGGCTCTGCGGTGTTCTTCCAAGAAACAGCAGAATGAAGTGGAAATATAAATATGATGTAAATCAATTCAGTTTATTTGTATAGCCACTTTTACAAATTACAAATTTGTCTCAGAGTGCTTTACAATCTGTACACATAGACATCCCGGTCCCGATGGACCCGATGAGACGTGAAGGCACAAGGAGTATTGTTTTTATCGTACGGGTAACTTGTTATTCTCGATACATCGTGCAGCGTGACCGCAGTAGATGTAGCGGGCTGACATTCAAGCTAACATCTGAACGACTGGCCGTTTCTGAGAATCTTTAATTGAAATGGATTTAAATGACAAATACAGTACTCACATTCTGATTTAAAGTTAATCGTCGAGCGTCTTTTGCATCGCTCTGTGCTGCCCAACCCTAAAACTTATCCTTTCTTTTCATTTTTTATTTTTCATCAGTGAAAAGAAATAACACATTTCTCTTAGAGGACCACAATTAATCCCTGCAAAAAATATCATGCTCTTAGCTTTGAAATGAAAATTTATATATAATAAAATAAACATTTTAAACATTGTTTACAAAATAAACACATGGTTGAGTAGTCCGGAAGAAAAGGAGTCAAAATGAAGACACACACAAGATCGTCACAGGATATGAATGAAGCGTTTAATAAATTCATACACTACAGGTCTGATGGATTTAGGGCATGGCCAGGATTACCTGAGCTTTTACTCCAGTGTTGTTGGGGGGAAAAAACACGACATTTTAAAACTATAAAACTCAATCACTTCTATTTGTTTCAGTCAATCACCAAAACCAGGACGGTCCCGATGCACTCAAATTCATCTCGCACCTGAACTGAATTTCAGAAAATGGAGGACTGACCCTGGATGGATCTCTCCAGCCCACGTCTTAGAAACCCTTTCGCCTGAACATGTGAATGACGGGAATTGAAAGCGCATCACGAATCTCAGTGAACACACTCTTTTCTCTTTCAAAAGCGTCCTTGTAAAATGTAGCAGTGCAAAAAAACAACAGCGCACCCTCGACTGGATCACGCCGCAGATAAATACCATCATGAGAATGTTTTTAAAACAAAGCATGCGAACAGAAAAGCCACTCTCTCATAATCTTAAAGCGGGAACGCGGCGAGTGCCGCTCTTAGTGCCGCTCTTAGTGCCAAAGTAAAAGCCGACGTCCGATGACCTTTTCCTCCCTCTCATCCTCCGCGGTTGACCAGCAGGTTCTGAGAGGAGAGACAAAAAAGAGAAAAAAGAATTGACAATTAGTCCATGTGCACTCCTGCCACACCCTCCGACCTTTGAGATGCTCTTAGGACCAAGCAGCCGCCATGCCATGTGCATACTTTCCCAGCTGCACCTGAACACAACTGAAAGGTCAGAGCCGCTGATAGTAGGGATTATCTCAGTAATGGAGAGGGGAGAAGCTGTCGAGTGTCCACGTCGCTTCCTCAGAGGCCTTTCCACGCTGCAACCAATTACAACGACAGGAAGTAGACGAGACGAGAACTTTTCCCAACTTGTGAACTCGTTTGTTGATGCAGTCTGTGTTCGGTGTTTGTCGTTGCAATTTTTATAAGACTGTTCCCCCTGATGGATTTTTTTTTTTCACCATTGAAGAAGTTTGGGAATGGACTTTCAAAGTGTTATTACTAATAACTTAAAGAAATACGTTGTGTTAAGTCCACCTTCCTCTCTTCCCGTCTCTCTGTCACGCTCTCTTCACACAGAGCGAGCAACCGGGCGCTCGGTCCTCCTTTCTGTGATTGTCTCGCTACAAAGTCTAAATGCATTGAGGGAAAGATGGATCTGTGTTTGTTGCCGTTTAGGCTTTTGAAAAATAATACTCACTGCGGTTTTCTCTTTCTTTAGTGGAATAGTGGATAATTGCTTTCAAAAAGGAAAATCTAAATGAAAGGGCCATTTAATGTTCTCCCAAAGTAATCCCGCAAAGCAGCTCTCTAATATTTTTCTGTGGACTTTGACCCTTTAAGTTTAATCCTGGATTCATTATTATAACGAACAAAAGAGCACGCACTCTAGCCTTTAACGTCCAAAATAACATTGGAAATGAAATTAATCGGCCATTATGAATTGCAAACTTCAGAGCTTACGCAGGCAGTGTGGCCCGGCCGTTATTATGCATGAGCTCTACTCGAAACCCACTGCAGATATAAATGTAGGTACATTCTCATTCATGCTTTCTGAACACCCCCACATTCAGTTCATGTGCGGGAGATGCGAAGACCTCCAAGAGCGCTATAGCCTACTAACCCTTGAAAACAGCTCTGTGCATCAAGCAGTGCAAGCTCACATCTTCCACCCGAAGATCAATGAGGTCCTTGAAACCCCA
Source organism: Liparis tanakae (assembly GCA_036178185.1). Classification (NCBI taxonomy): domain Eukaryota; kingdom Metazoa; phylum Chordata; class Actinopteri; order Perciformes; family Liparidae; genus Liparis; species Liparis tanakae. The sequence continues at coordinate 19,439,235 of CM070097.1, read as the reverse complement.
GCACTTCATCACCCTGAGAGCTCCCAACAGGTCTGACACCGTGTTCCGAGCTGCAGTGTACGACCTCGTCTTAAATACTGGGAGTGAACTGGCTGTGATCAATTGACGCCACGAAATCCTGGCAAGACGTTCCTGAGAGAGAGAGAGACGGCATATCAAGCCAACGGGATAGCCAGCCAATTGGAGTAGTGCTTTTGGCAGCATGTAGACCTATTTTGGATAACCCTGGAGTTGAAGATGTCATAAAGATCGATAAAAGCTAGGTGGTATACCTCGTTAGCGGTCCCAATGGAACATATCGTATTATAGATAAGAAGTGGATGCTCGTGGATGTTCAAAAGTAAGGGATTGGCCTTCAATGAGAAGGGCAGTGATTTCTTTGAAGCCTTATTATTTATTATTTATGCGTTTCAAGAAAGCCAATATCTAAAACGATGGCTCCTAGCTGTGATTATATAAGCAGATTACCAAGGAAAGACTCAACCCTGACCACGTAGTCCGTCTTTGTTTCTTCAGATGCAGACATTCAGCCTCTCTTACATATTCCTCTCAGGGAGGATCCTGCAAATTATTTGTGGAAACATGTCAAGAGAGTGCGATTATATAATTCCACTGGATTTACTGAGGTCGAGCAAATTGTGGCGACGGGAGTTTGTGAAGAAAACTCTCGGTCGCTGAAAGGCAGGCTTCACAACAGCACGGACGGGACGAGCTACCGGAAGGGTTGTGCCAGAATGGGATTCATATTTAATCTGCTGAAACCAAAATAACATGTCACAGACTGAGCACACCACGAATATATAATTGAGAGATCTCTATTGTTCAAGTCAACCACGAGGCGTTGTGGAAGGAAAAGTGTGGTGAGGTCATGAGGTCATGAGGATACATCGTTGTGTAGCCAGGAACCTTTCTGGAACGTTTGAGTGCCAATCTAGTAGAAGTTGATAGTGAGAACTTTGACTTAAGATTTGTTAATTTCTACCCTTTTTTCTCCGTGAAAGGGTTGTTCGGGAGTTGTTCCTGATCCGATGTGAGGTTATGGGACAGGGATGTCTATGTGGACGGATTGTAAAGCATTTTGAGTCAAATTTGTAATATGTGAGAATGGGCTATACAAATAAACTGAATTAAATTTGTCCCCTGGACATCGTGCATCTCTGTGGACATCCGTCCGCCAGTCAAGACATGTCACCAAGAAGCAGATATTCCAACCTCATGTTGGGTGTCACCAACTGCTCCTCCTTAATTTGGCAATCCATCCAAAAATGGTCAAGATGTTTCGGTCTAGGGCGAAGGGGTTGGATCAGCCAATCACCATTAATTCAATTTAATTCAAGTTTATTTTGTATCGCCCAATATAACAAATTATGAATTTGCCTCAGAGGGTTTTAAAATCTGTGCACATACGACATCCCTGTCCCAGGACCTCACATCGGATCAATAACCCCTCATTAACCCATCAGCATAGCTAAAGATACACAAAGTCGGTAAAATATTGTCTGGTACATAACTAGAGACAGATTCTCAGAAAGAGGAACAATAATTATCATGACAATGTCTGATTGTATTGTGTGACACTTCCTTAGCTGTTACCCGTGGGTTTCCCCCTAAAGTACCAAGGATTTGCCACCAACACCACGGTTCGATTCAAGAATATACTTTATTTGCTTGGCACAACGGCGCCTCTCACTCTTTCCTTTCAACTCCAGCTCTGCTGCACTTTTATATGAGCAGCCTCGGCTGCTGACTGATTGCCAATCAGTCAGAGCTGCTGACTGATTAACAACCAGCCAGGAGCCGAGGCCAAATTGGAGACAGCTGCCACATATTGTATCAAAAAACAAACCTGTGTGTGTGTGGGGGGGGGGATCTTGTGGTTCATAAACTGGAAATTGAACTTAACGTTCAACAAACTGAAGTCGCTGCAGGCTGCAATCCACTCTTCACAAGTTGGGGTGGCTCGGGTACTTCTCTTTGCCATTTGTGTGTCCTGATGTGTCCCCTCCATCTCTTTTTCATTTCCTGCGCAGTTTGTTTGACCCCTATTGTATCCGACTTAATGTTGTCATTAATCAGTAACAGTCTTTATCAAATGGAGCAGAAGTGTGGCTCCATCAAGATCACTGTTCTTTTCGGAGCCGAGGTGTCAGACACGTCCCACGACTGTTGCTAATGCCAAGGGTACCGATGTCAGGTCCGACGCTTTGGGATGGACTGCAATATCTCTACAAATATTGGATGAATTGCCGCGGAGGTTTGCGTGGACATTAATGGTCCCTGGATGACAAATTGTCATGACTTTGATGATCCCCTGACTTTTCCTCTCGCGTCATTATGAGTTTGACATTTTCCGTTTTGAATTAATTGTCTCAACAACTCTATTGCAAGGTTGGCCATGACATTTGGTGGAGATTCATGTGCCCCCCCCCAGAACCGAGAGTTGTAATAACTTTGGTGGTTCCCCGACTTTTTATTTGGCACCATCATCAGGTCACATCTTTTACGGTGGCCATTACTTTAAATATTATTTAAATACCTGCTAAACTATTGAACTTCCCGTCAGCCTCGATTGTACTTTTTTTGTGCACTGCTAATTTGCTAAGGTTAGCATGCAACTCGGATGGTGAAGAGGGCAAATCAGCGTGTTGTGATTAAACAAATGTTAGCATGCTGACATTACAGGGCCTCAGTCCGGCCTCAAAGAGCCCCGAGCTTGGGTGTAGACTGGTGGTGCTAGATGTCCCGAAACAAAGCCGAAACATCTCTCCTTGGTCCCCCCAAAGTCAATCCTTATTTTAGAAAAACCTCTTGGTTTCGATGTCGATCAATGTTAAACCTGCAGCAAGAAACCCGGGTGTTATATTTGACAGTGACCTTTTGTTTATAAAGCGGGTTGCACTGGATCGTTCAATCATGTTTCATCAGCTGAGGGGCATCGAAAAAAATCGGGTCTTTTCTCAGTCAAGCTGATTTCGGGAAGGTCACTCTTGCTTTGATGTCGTCTCAATTAGATAATTCTTTGAGTGCCGGTTTGATCCTAAAACAACTAAACAACTCAGTTTTGAACAAATACCACAACATGAGATCATGTCAGCCCTGTTTAGCCTCCTATCACCACGTTTCTACTGATTAGCTTTAAAGTACTTCACAGTTCAGAGCCCTTAGCGCTACATGGACGTGAATTCTGAATTGTTGCTTCCCTTGTAAATAGCTTCTCAAAATATATATTAAAAATAATAATTTGGATTAAACGGTGCAATGTGTAAGATCTAGCCATCATCGTTGGCGCTATTTATTTGACATAAGTATTTAGTTATTTTGTTGACGAGTAATATTGTTAAATATTGCTTATTCAAGTTAGATATTTATATATGTCTGAATATGTTTTTCTGATAGTTTTAGTTTAATTCATTGTTGTTTGAATATATTTAGTCTTTTGATTGCTCACTAATTGTCGAACACTGTGGGCCCCTGTGATTATACGTAGGGGTAGGCAGGTACAAGACCAGCATGCACTGGGGTGGCCTATGGTTTTTTACCAGCGCATGAGAGGCAGCGTTAACTGTTGTGTTTGTTCTTTTGTTTGTTTGCTTGTTTTGGTGAATAAATGATCAGAATAACAGAATCCTGAATGGACAATGCTTTCTTTTAGCTGCGTAGACCACAACCCCATAGCAATTTACATTTATATGTGTTGATTTAATAGACAAATGGCCACTCCAATAATTTTTTGCTTTAAATTCTTTTTCTAAAAGAAACCATTGAGGACTGATCGGGTCAAAGGTCAAGATAATGAAAAGGTCAAAATATTTTTTTTACCATAGCACAGTCAATTTATATGTTCATAATACAATGCCCAATCTTGTGATATGCGAAGGTATGCGGTATGCTACCATCTTCTATTTTTTTCAATATTACCTTTGGGAAATTTCCTTCCGTGTCTGATTTAATTTCATTAAAGCTTTTTTTTTTGACTATGTAAATTTTCACTTGTAACCATTTCATCTACTGCTTTGGGAAAACTGAGGATGAATTAAGGTGCTTCCAGACTAAATTAGTACTTTGGTTTTGCACATTTTTATAATTATAACGCTGATAGTGTTTACCGCATGTCTGCAACACTGGCAGATATTTACATTTTATTGTTCCTTCGAGCAAGTTAAATAAATACAAAAAACAAAAGTTAGATCCATTGGTTTGATACGCTACAATAAAGCCAACACTAACATCTGTGTGTGTGCCAGTCACAAATCGACCGGGCTCGGTTCTGCTTGGCTGGAGCGGCTGGACGGCAGCGGGCAGCAGGACTCCGGGTCGCACCGAAGTCCTTTACTGAGCCGCGTGGAACGATGCGCTGAGCTAAATGAGGGCGGAAGGCTCGAGGTGCATTGACCAGAATCCAGTCGGCAGGTGGGCAGACAGCATGTATCTACTGTATTATCTGTGTGTGTGTGTGTGTGTGCGTGTGTGTGTCGGTGTGTGTAGAGGGCATGGTATCTGTTCTAAGCACCGCAGAGTTCCCTCCAGCTGTGAAATTCAAACCATCAAAACCACAGAGAGACTCGCAGAGCAGGCGGATCAATATGTCCTCTCATCTCATCCCTTTGGATTTCCTCTCCTCTCCTTCCCTTCTCCCTCTTTTGCCCCGACATATCATTTGTTCCCCCTCTCATCCACTTATTCATCCACGCGTTAAGGTGTGATATACGCAAACCTCGGAACACACCTCCTTAAAAAAAAACCTCTTTGTTAACATTTGATGAAATGAACGTGAATGAACGCTCTAGTACTGGGATCTGCGTATTAAAACAATGTCGCTGCAGAGGGTTGTTAGCAGAGTGTTTAGGGCCCAAAGAAATGCCTTAAAAACAACAAGTAAACCATATTGCTGATCTGTAGAAGCGGCCCTCCATGGGTCAGCGGGTCCCTCGCGCCTGGCTGTTTAACTAAAGTACAGGAATATGCTTTGAAATAAACTTCCACAAATATGTAGAACTACAATAAAAACAAATGAAACATCCTTTTGCTTTCTAGAATCAGGACATGAGGGTACTTTGAAGGTGGAAGGCTACACTGAGAGAAAGAGTATTCGTGGATACAGGAACGTTCTCGTGTCTACGTGCATCACCGGTCGGCTTTCAGTCGATGTAACGTAAACCTCGTCAAAAGCAAACCGGATATAAACATGGCCTTTGTGATCAGATGTCATGTCCAAGGTTGAGAATGAACTACAAACCCCAGCATTAAGTTGTGCTCGGGGTAAATGGCCATTTTCCACAAATCTCCAAGACTACTGGGCACACTTTACCTGTTTTATATATATATATATAAATATATATATATATATATATATATATATATACACACATATATATTTGTATATATATACATATATATTTATATATGTATATATATATATATATATATATATATATAAATATATATGCAATATATTTATATTTATGGATATATATATATATATATATATATATATATATATATATACATACATCTTGTGATGTGTTTTAAGCTTCCGGGGTCTCAATTATAAAAACCCTCAATGTTTGCGTACGTTGAAAGGAGAAAATACACGGAAGCCCCAAAGAAAACTCAGATTTCTAAAAACCTTGCGAGCGCCTGCAAGCTCGCAATCCACTTCCTTATTGGAAAAGCCCAAACGAGGTGTAAATGTGTGCAGCGCGTTCCGCCTCTACAAACACAGATTCAGCCGTAACTGGTCAATGCGAAGCGCCGTATGAATGTTGATGCATCAAAATGAGCCCGCTTTTTTTTGCGGTGAATAAACTACCGAGAGGAAGAAAGTAATTGCTTTGACACGGAGAGCAGAGTGCTCGCGGGGGACGGGATCCTTGGACGCTCGTTCCCTCCTAATTATTCCTTTTTATGAGTGTTTACAGCAATCACACAGATTGCTTTCAAAATGATCGCGACAATCAGCGCTGGATATCTTTTTTTTTTTTTAAAGGAAGTTTGATAAGTGAATACAATATATATATATATTTACTCTTGTTATGTCATTATGATTAGGAGCGACACCGAGGGGCCGGTGGGATGGAGCGAGAGCCGTCACTGCCTCTATTTCCAGACGTTGCTCCTTTATGCTCAGGTGATGAAGATGAGGGGGGATGTGATGGAGGAGGCAGAGAGCGTGACAGCCACCCGCGGCTCCTCCAGTGAGCTCTGGTACCCGCATCCGATATCTCTTTTGGTTTGTCTGTCTCTACGGAATAAACCACACATGAAAGAATAAAGTCGCAGCAGTCTTTACTCACAGCAACTTTATGAGAACTAAAAAGACACGCGGTGACGTATGCACAGTATTAGAAGATGATTGGAAACTGTGACTCTGTTCTGCAGTTCTTTCACACATTTTGACGATCGTGTCCACATTCTTCCATCAAGTTTGTTTTCATACATCACAACTTTTGCGTGAGGGCCCGATTTTGTTCATACGCAACGGTTATGAATGAGAGCCCAGAGGAGCAAGAGAATGGAGCTTTGCTCATAAACCTGTGATGAGCTTTGTGAAGAGAGTCTCTCAAAAGAGCTTCCCCATCTGTGCATTGGTATCGCTGCCCTCACACTGATTCATGGATTTGTTTTAGATATGACCAATATATATATATATATATATATGATACTATATATCCAGTAAATATATGTACAGTGGGGAAAACAAGTATTTAGTCAGCCACCAATTGTGCAAGTCGTCCCACTTAAAAAGATGAGAGAGGCCTGTAATGTTCATCATAGGTAGACCTCAACTATGAGAGACAACATGAGAAAAAAAATCCAGAAAATCGAATTATAGGATTTTATTTTCTCATTTTGTTGTTGAGGTTTACCTATGATGAACATCTGACTATACATACTATCTTTTCCCCCACTGTATATATATATAACATTTACCAATTTATAAAATGTAGCAAAGGGAAGCAAATCCTCACATTGGAGCAGCAGGAACCCGGTTTGGTATTGTTGCCCGATTGATTACCTTAATGATGAAGCCATTATTGAGGATGATTTTGGCCCATAATCTCTACTAGTGGAGATGATCATGAATGAGAATGTGCTTTGGTCCAAGCAAAAGCAATTAGCACTGCGAGTGGTTCTGAAACCGCTGTGTACACTTTTACTGTATACAAAAATAAAAATAAATGAAACTGGTTAGAAACTCACAACTCAACCCCCACTAACAAACTAATGGATTGCCCACCTGCTGCTTTAATTGAAGATCCATCTCCAGTTCAAGCAGTCATGCACTAAGAGGTCTTGCTGGGGTTTCACCACGCTGCCTCCCAGATAACACGTCGGCTATCTGGGCTTTTACAACCGGCCGATTTCCATTTAACGTGGCAGCGGATCAGACAGAGAGAGGGGGAGAGAAGACGAGGGACGGGGCCTGAACACAGGAAGAAGAAGAAGATGAAGATGAAGAAGAACAAGAACAAGAACAAGAACAAGAAAGTAGAGAAGAAGAAAAACAAGAACAAGAACAAGAACAAGAAAGTAGAGAAGAAGAAAAACAAGAACAAGAACAAGAACAAGAAGAAGAAGAAAAACAAGAACAAGAACAAGAAGAAGAAGAAAAACAAGAACAAGAAAGAGAAGAAGAAGAAGAACAAGAACAAGAACAAGAAAGTAGAGAAGAAGAAGAAAAATAACAAGAACAAGAAAGTAGAGAAGAAGAACAAGAACAAGAGCAATAACAAGAACAAGAAAGTAGAGAAGAACAAGAACAAGAAGAACAAGAAGAACAAGAAGAACAAGAACAAGAACAAGAAGAAAAAGAAAGTAGAGAAGAAGAAGAACAAGAAGAACAAGAACAAGAACAAGAACAAGAACAAGAAGAACTAACAACAAACAAAGTCAGGTGAGGAAGACGAGCAGCAGAAGTCTCCCTCTTCTCCATTCGGCCTGACCCGGCCTCGGAGCCTTAACTCAATTGGAAATCCATTTTATCTGATGACTGGCAGGCAATTGGGGCTCCCAAGTGATGGCTGAGGCTCTGCGGTTGATAGGCCTGACCACTCCACTACTGAGGGATGGAGGGATGGAGGGATGGAGGGATGGAGGAGAACATATACTGAAAAAGTTCATTTCAGGCTACCTCGATACTCAGCATCAGCCTCCACACTTACAGCGGAACTTCATTACCCATTGATACGTTCATTATTTTTTCAGATCAATTAAGATGATAGAAAACAAGAGACATAAATCCTCACGCAGACACGTAGGAATGGGGAGAAGGTGAATCGGATACAGAGAAAATGAAAAAAAAGAAGCAATTTTCAAAGTCGCCGGTGAACTTGTCAACGCAGCTCTGCGAGAAAAACAAAACAATGACGCACAGTGGCATTTATATATTTACAAAAAGTCCAGAGAAAGGAAGGGAAGAAAGGGAGAGGAGGGGAAAAAAATCGATCTCTTCGGGGGTACACGGTGTGAATTGGAAAGCAATCACAAAGGAGAGGAAGGGAGGCGGAGGGGTAGACGGAGGGGTAGACGGACACGTTGAGTGACAACGGGACACAAAGGGGATGAAGTATGAAGTGGACTGTTCCCATAATGTTGCGGGCTGCTTTGAGGCGAGGGGGGGGGGGGAAGGGGGGGAGCCAGTGAAAAGCCACCTAAAAGCCCCGCTGCTGTCCTCTCTTATCTCAGCTGGGGGTCCCGGTTCAACAGAACCTCTCGCTCAGCGCGCCAGAGAGGAGGGGCGGGGCCACGCTCACCAGAATATTGGTGTGAAATGCGCCTGGGGAAAGGGAAAAAACAACAACAACCGAGTGTGCCAATTGCTCATGCAGCCGGGGGGGCTGTCTTTCAACTGAACACAATGCAAGGGGCTGTGGGGAATTATTATCGGGAGCCCGCTACTCCCCCCCCCCCCCCCCCCCCACACACACACACACACACCCGTCAGAGAATGTGAAAATAGGGGAAGGGAGCGGGGGGGGGGGGGTCTTGTGGCGCGAGCCGGCGGTCGCGGGTGGCGCTCAGAAAGGTCACCGAGGTGTACAAAAGCTGGCGAAAAAAATGCCTCCCTCGGGAGGACAATTGCAAGTGCCCTCGACTCTCTCCCCCCCCCCCCCCCTCGACTCACCCCTCGCTTGAAAGCTTCGTGGGTCACGAGGCAGATAACAGAGGCTCTAGATTTGGCCCGATGCGGCGTTCGATCGAACGAACACTGCGACGCAACAAAAGACAGGGAGAGTACAATATGGGGGGGGGGAGGGGAGGGGGGGGGGGGGGAGAGAAAAGGAAGGTAGGAAGGAAGCACCGGGGGGACGTGAAAGGAAAGGTAAAGGAATGTTCCACGCGGGACACAATGGTGGCGGTGCGTTCGCTGTCGGAGACGGTTTCACCTCTCTGCCATAGAAGAGTGGGTGGTGAAAGGTGTGTTGGAGTTCTCTTTTAAACCGCTCAGCTTTCCATCTAACTTTGACACTTTTTTTCACCCGAAAACTTTAAGAGAGAGAGAAGATCAAAAAATATAAAAAAAAATTATTCACTTTCTGAATACTTAAATGTAACAGGTTGATATTTCACCGCAGTACTAAATGGCTTTATTAGAAAATATAACCCGCAAAGCGAACAATACGAGACAGACGAGCAACCAAAGAAGAAAAAAAAGAAAAGAAAGAGAGCGAGAGCCGATAATGACGCTCGCCGGTGATCGGTCGAGCGTCGGCTGATGATCGATACGGGAACAACTGCCAACAGTATGAACATTACGAGGTGGGAGAGAGAGAGGAATAGGAAAGAGGAAGACAAGAAAGAGCTGCGGAAAGACGACAGAACGAGATGAAAGGAGTTGGTTTAAAGAAGCAGAGGCATAAAAACACAATTTACAGATGAAGGAAGATTCATTAAAGATAGATAAAAACTTTTTTTTCTTTTTTTAAAGAGACAGCAAAAACATACAGACAACAAAGATAAACCAACTGAGTTTCCTCTACACCCCCTGGAGCTGATCCAAGTCTACTCGAGTAAATGTTTTTGGGCTATTTATTTCCAAACTTTTCTTTTTTCCCCTCATATCTGGATAATGTGTGAAAGCATGTTCAGGTACAGTAACACAGGAGGAGTGATTCCTCTGTTGCAAAACATAAGTCTGGTTGTATAGAAGTCTATGAGAACACACACACACAACAAAAATAAAATAAATCACACAAACCCACTTAAATACAAAGTTCTTAACAAATTATTTGTTGTGAAAAGCAATGATGGCTCACACAAATATGCACTCATTTTGTTTTGTAGTGCAAATGTTGCACATTATTGTTGTTTTGATGAGATATGCAGTGTAAAAATCTATTTAAAAATATCTTTATTGCTAAATATTGTAACTTGTTTTGTTTAGTTTCACTTTGTTATTATCACAGCAGTGCAAAACAGGTTAATTGCAGCTAAAATAATCTATTTTGTTTGGCACAGATATAACTTTGTTTCCATTGTTCTAACAAAGTGATTGCTCATTAACTTCGCATTGAAAATGCAGAAGGTAATGTTTTGGCCGGCGTGTATTTATTTGTGAATATGTCCGTCCGTCCGTCCGTTATTCGTCTAAATCAGACAAAACTGAGCCGATTCTTATGAAACTTGGTGGGATGATTGGTCATGACCCAAGGAACAATCGATTAGTTTTTGGGAGTGATTGGGTCAAAGGTCAAGGTCAAGGTCACGAAAAGGTGAAAAACGTAAATTTGAGATATCTTGGTTAATTGGCATCCGATTTGCGTGAAACCAGTGCCAAATTGTTCATAATTCAATCTTGTGATATGCGAAGGTATGCGCTCTACCGAGTGCCCATTCTAATTTTATTTGTTGTTGTCTGATGGCGCAATCTGGTTTACTTAAAAAGGGACTGCAAATATTATTTTTTCTATTATTTGAAAAAGCACAGATGGAGGATTCACAAGTTATTTTAATAAAAATTCAGCACGGGCCATTTTTTTTACAATTGCATTGGCATTGTTCTTCCTCAGAAGTGAAGCGTGACAGAAAAAGTTTCAGAACCAGGTATAGCTGCATTTAATTATGTCTTTGCATCGATACTTCTTCAAATTCAGCTCGCAGGAATCGTCACGCTCGGAATAAATAATCTCGACTTTGACTCGATTGGAAAACGAAGTATTTCCGACCCTGAGGACCCACACGCTCACCACTGCAGCATCTGAGCCTCACCGTGCAAGCTTTCATTATAACAATAATAAAACAGATAATATTGTAGGACATTGCAGCTATGACTCTATAACTCTACGACTCTATGACTCTATAACTCTATGAATCTACGACTCTATAACTCTATGACTCTATAACTCTATGAATCTACGACTCTATAACTCTATAACTCTATGAATCTATAACTCTATGACTATGACTCTATGACTCTATAACTCTATAACTCTATGAATCTATAACTCTATGACTATGACTCTACGACTCTATAACTCTATAACTCTATGAATCTATAACTCTATGACTATGACTCTATAACTCTATGACTCTATAACTCTATGAATCTACGACTCTATAACTCTATAACTCTATGAATCTATAACTCTATGACTATGACTCTATGACTCTATGACTCTATAACTCTATGAATCTACGACTCTATAACTCTATAACTCTATGACTATGACTCTATAACTCTATGACTCTACAACTCTATCTCGAGTCAACTCTTGCTCAACACCACGAGTTTGCCTGGGAAATAAAAAATAAAAGATGATTCCTTAAAGCGTTTCCTTTTCCTTGTCTGAAGGCAGTCGCAGCTAATGAGGCACAAACAGACTTTCATCCGAGAGCAGAAGAGAACGCCTCCAATGTCCTCCAAAGGAACGCATCCATTCAACGCCTTTGCAAAAACTGTGGAAAACGACCACTGAACAATTTGCTAAGATTCAAAATGTATTTATTTATCTTTTAGAGTCCCCCTCCCCCCCTGTTTTTCTCCGCTGGGTTAAAAGCACAGCCGCAAATAGAATGTCAAAGGAGAAAGAAAAAAGAAGTGCCATCTGCTCCGCGGTACATCAACTTTGTAGAAAAGTTCTGCACTTTGAAGGAAGATATAAAAACGCTGCAAGACTTTAGCCCCAATTAAAGCAACCTAGTCTAATTTAGACGCCTGGTGTGAAACCCCCACGCACGAGTGTTTAATCTGAGACGGGTTCTCCCTGCGAACAAATAGAAGATATTGGGAGAAACTGTTCCCTTAATTAGGCTTAGCTTAAAGAAAGCTACTCCACACTTTGTAATATTTATTCATGTGGAGGTTGACTGCTTCTGCGCTTCATGCACTTTTTGTCAAAAGATCGAGGAGCACGTCAGAGAAAGGCTGTGTGAAACTGTGTGTGTGTGTGTGTGTGTGTGTGTGTGTGTGTGGTCAGTAGCAGGTCCAGCAAGCAGCTGAAACTGCTCATTCTTCTTCATTAGCGTTGACTGCTGAGGGGCACGCCGTCTATTCCTCCCTCCGCATCCTTTCCTCCTCCGTCCATCTTTCCTCCATAACCACTTACCATCTCTTCACCCGCCTTCCCTTTTTTTCCCACCTCCCAATTCTCTCTCTCTCACCTCATCTCCTATCACCCCTTGTCTGCTTCCACCCCTGCTCTTCAACTGTCCCGCTTCCTCCTCTTCATCATTTTCTCCTCACCCTCCCCCCATTTCCTCCCCATTGCTTCTACAATTGCTGTTTTTAAAAGCCCAACAGTTTTTTTCCCCCCTCATATTTTCCTTCTCTATCCCCCACCTTCTCCCTTCCTCGCAATCATCCCTCTGCTTTATTTTCTTGTTATGCCCTTTCAGCTCTGCACCATCAGTGCTCATCACAAGGTTCGTCTCTCCATTCTCTCTAACTCATTTATTCTCTCACGTTCGGCCTGTAGTCCGCTCCGTTATTTGTTTCCCATAAACTAGAGGGCGTTAATCTCAGCCTTCATTCGGACCTCATCGCTTCTCCTCCCGTCACGCTTTAGTGCTCCTTTCCTCGGCTTCCTATCTATTTTCTCTTCTCCTCCTGTGTCCAGTGTTTTTTTTAAACACCTTTCATATCTACCAACTCCATCTACAGTTCCCGGCTGTCTGGTTATCTACAAGCGTGTGCTTCTTAGTTCTTCAAAGCCTTCCCTTTGAACTTTTTCATTGGCTTTGTTTGTCCACGTTTTCCTCTGCCGGCGGAGAAGCTGAGCTGCTGTGATCTTTGTAACCGGCATGACTCTTGTTCAATCAACAATACAACTGGAGGTAAAAAAAATAAAGAAGAATGAAATCAATAGTGGGGTTTTATACCTCTGATTCACTGGCTTTGTGAGAGTCAGTTTGCATACAGATGGGCCACAGGTACAGATTATCAGTATGTCGGGTGTTCCCATGAGAGGGGGCTTATCAAAACTTTCTTTTCTTTCTGCCTCTATTTTCTAGTGCGCTGTCTGTCGGGAATCAAACCTGCACACTCAGACCCCGCTTACACGATGGGAAAACGCATATACGTTCATACGTTTTGGCCTTTCATTTACACAAAATATGAGGTTTTATCACGTAAAACGATCATTTCTAAAAACTCTGGCCAAAGTGGAGATTTCTGAAAACTCTGTTTTTGTGTTTGCGTGTGAACGAGGTCAAACAGAGTTTTAGGTGGTCAAATGTCACAGTGTGCCACTATGCGGCGTATGTGGACGGCGTATTTATGCGGGTTCATATAAACAGAAACTTTTTTGAAAACGACCTTGTGTGTACAACGTTATTTTTGAAAACGGAGTGGCAGAAATATTGGTTTCTGTAAATACGGCTATGTGTAAATGTGGCCTCAGTATACCTCCTGACATTTAAAGAAAACTCTGAACCATGCCTCTGAGGGTCCCAAGAAAGCCTCCCATGCAAAACGCCACGGCCCGCCTCGTTTACATAAAGAAGGGAGACAGAATATTGCTAATACTTGTCAGCACATAATTGCAATGCAGTACATCCGCCGATACCCCGACATCAGAGACGTGTCAAAGATAATCAATTATAGCGATACTTTTACCGTGATTCCCTTCTGCCGTACAGCAACTCAAAAAGTGTCTCTGTTATCGCCTTGACGATTCAAGTCACATTCAGGTTTGTGAAATAATGGAAACCCATTTAAAATACTCAGACAAAAGATTCACTGCAAGGCAGATTGTATTTTTGTTCTTCTCTCTTTCAATACAGCTGGTGTTTCACAACATGGAACTCAGTAGAAGTTATTTTTTCTTCTTTTTTTTAATCTACTTTGTATCTGGAATTGAAATGTGACCACCACGCTGAGTAAGGCGCACTTTAAAAAAAAAGAAGTGTGAAGTGACCTCTGATGGACAGCAGACATGACACGTCGTCAGTCAGACCACCTCCGAGTCCCGGATGGCAATGACTGTCAACGGCCTCGCGGTCCGACACGTTAAATCATTAGCTCGGCAGAAGAAAGGGGAATTAAAAAGGTGAAAATGAATGTCTCTCACGCGGGAGAGGGACAGTTCATCTTAATGCGATGGGTAATTCTGTCAGCTATCAGTGTGACAAATCTGACGTTCTCATCCGCAAGGCCTCTCACTCTCTATATCTCTGTCGTGGGACCGGGGAGTTCAGCAGCTTGGACAGTTTACGGGAAACGCATCGGGAAGGCGAGGCTACAAAACCCGAGGTGGAAATCTGTAATAAATCCATAACAAGCAGATAACACGTCGTCCCCATGTGCACAGATTAAGAAAAACTATATTCATTCAACCTCATCTTCACTTGACATTCATTCTTTCTTAAAGAAGGGATAGTTAAAAAAAAAAGACTGTTACCTAGTAGTGCCAATAATTGATCTAGATGATCCAATCTGATCTAATCCAATCTAATTTGAATAACTCAACACAATGTCCCTCTCCAGAATTCATCTCCTGGAAATCTACACGGGATGATCTACGGAGCTTGTTGTGAGCACGGACTTCAAAATGAACGGCGTGCCGTCATCCCTGCAACGTTTTGCCTGATAACATTCGTGAACAACTAATCCGCGTTGACATTGGCGCGCCAAGAGCTAGTAAACATAAGCGGGGGCCTAATTCCATTGTCCCCGTTGAAGCGATCCACAGAGAGAAGGGAAGGGACAGTCATCAGGAGGGAGGGAGGGAGACAGCCGTCAACAATAGATGAATCCAGCCTCTGGTGGCGCTTCATTCTTATGTGATTAATACATAAGTGGCGGGGTCAGCGGGTCAGTGGTTAGCAGGTCTGTCTTTCAATCAGGGGATTTGGCTGTTCAATCCCCGGCCTAGTCAATGTGTCCTTGGGCAAGACACCTAATTAGGCTAGCAACAACGAATCGATAAAAATAGATTTTTAAAATCTATTATTAAAATAGTCTGCAACGAATTTCATCATCTATTTGTTGCGTTGCGCGATTATTACGGGACTCAATATGTTTGAGTATGAAAAAAGTTGGCACTGGCTCCCTGTGAAGTCAAGAATCACATTTACAATTCTTCTCCTCACCTATAAAGCCTTGATTGGTGATGCTCCATCATATCTCAAGGAGCTTGCAGTACCATAACGCACCACTAGAGAGCTGCGCTCTAAATGCGGGGCTACTCCTCTGTTGCTCTCCTGAAGGTTTCTTCTCTTTTTTCCCTGTGAAAGATTTTTCTTCTATTCTTTGGGAGTTTTACCTGATCCATATGCCGTATGTGTACAGATTGTAAACCACTGAGGCAAATTTGTAATCTGTGATAATAAACTGAATTGAATGGAATCAGCATTGAGACGTTCCGCTCGTCATCACTGACGTCATCCCGTTGGTGAATCCAACCGGCTGCCACTGCTCTACCACAACAAGTAGAAAGCAGAACTAGCGGTTAGTTTTTTCGTAGTAAATGATGACCGTTTCCACGGAGCAAATTAACGGAGATAAGCCCCGCCCCCTAACCGGTGCGAATGACGCGATTCAACCACAAATAGTCGAGCGAGCAAAGCGTTGTCAGTTCTGTTTTTTAATAAAGGGTTGAATATGAATGTTATGTTTTTTTTAAATCCCATTCATCGACTAATCATAAACAATGTATCAACAGATTAATTGATCTATAAAATAATCGTTAGCTGTAGCCCTCTAATTGACCCTGAGTTGCTCCCTGTAGCCGTGTCTACGGTGTATAAATGTAACATGATTGTAAGTCGCTTTGGATAAAAGCGACAGCTAAAAGACGTGTAATCTATTACATGGAGGACCATTCTTTCATTTTTGCCAGGTTGAATTGTCGACTGTTCAGGCTCACTCTTATCAAATACAGATATTTTAAAATCTCATTTTCAATCAACCTGCTTTTCATCGCTCTTTTCTCTTGATTTGCTTTTAACTTTAGGAGTCACTCCGTTAGTATTAGACCCCAAAGCCTGGCAGGTCGTCTGTACTATATATGCATCGGTGTGTGTGTGTGTATGTGTGTGTGTGCGCCTTAGTAGTTGGCCATGCTGAAGGGTAAAATAACACCGTTTAAAGTTCGTGAGGTCTCAACTTTACAGCTGGTCAGATCCACATACAGAATACGTCTGTGCTGCCACACTCATCTGTTTCCCTGAATCTTGTGTGACGTTTTTTTTTTCTCCCTGTTCATCTTTCTCCTGCTCTGTCTGTTTCAGGTGTTTTCACCATCGTTTCCCCAAATCTGTCTTTATACCCGGCTGTCACCGATTCTCTCTCTTCTTCCCTCAGATGAGCATCAGAGCCAGGCTTTTCTCCGAGATTGCCGATTAATGACTGCAGAATCATACCGGGCAAATAGACAGTGCTTGCTTGCGCGCGTCTGTGGGTATATGTGTGTGTGTGTGTGTGTGTGTGTGTGTGTATGTGTATGTATTTGTGTGTGTGTGTATATGTGTAAGTATGCGTGTGTGTCTGTATGTGTATATATGTATGTACTGTATGTGTGTGTGTATGTGTATTTGTGTATGTGTGTGTGTATGTATGTGTGTGTGTCTGTATGTGTATATATGTATGTACTGTATGTGTGTGTGTATGTGTATTTGTGTATGTGTGTGTGTATGTATGTGTGTGTATATGTATGCGTGTGTGTGTGTGTATGTGTATGTGTGTGTATGTGTATGTATGTGTGTGTGTGTGTGCGTGTATGTGTATGTATGTGTGTGTATGTGTATGTATGTGTGTGTGTGTATGTATGTGTGTATGTGTATGTGTGTGTATGTGTATGTATGTGTGTGAGTGTGTGTGTGTGTGTGTGTGTGTGTGTGTGTGTGTGTGCCTGCGCTCACATCTGAGAGTGCAGACAAATGACCGGAGAATCCCACTGAGCGTCTGGACGGTGTGTGTGTGTGTGTGTGTGTGTGTGTGTGCGTGTTACATGTGGCGTTGCCATGTCAGGCCCCGCCTCCCGGAGGATAATGACTAGCAGTCGTCTGCTCGGCCGCGGCGGGCTCAGTGGGGTCCTCCCCTCATTTGCCATCGGACACACGCGCATGTACACAAGCGTGCATAAGAGACGGCGGCGTCCCCCAGCAGGGGGGCGTCCGCGCTCTGCAGGCTCGCCCGCTGAACGCTGTGACGCTGATCAAAACACATCACAGTCGCTTCTGTCGAGTCCGGGAACACAAAACAATGAAATAAATGGAATGAAAAGAGATGATTTGTTTGCATTCTCCCAACAGATGCTTTCCATTTTTATTCTAAATGTTGATTAATTAAATAAGCGGTAGGACCATTCTTTTGAAGGGATAAACACTTAAATAAGATAAGAATACAGAAAACATCTTGTGAATAAGATGAAAACAGATATGTAAACAAATGTTCCCCTGGCTCAAAGCACACTGACTATCTTTACGATGCACTCATTTAAATATGCATTATAAAGAACTTCAAAGTATTCCCCCAAGGTTTGAGGGAATCAAACATTTTTCATTTATTTTTTATGATAAAATTCAATAAAAAGAATTTGCTGCATTTCTGTTATACAACACGGAAAGAAAAAGTAAAAGGTAGGATGCTCTAAAAGTCACAAGCTGGATTAAAATGTAAGCACACAATAAGCTATAAAGCTCACTGAACAACATAATAAAAATGACTAATCAAATACATATTCATTAATAATTAGTATTAATTAAAATATTTGTTTTCCTCTTTTTTTTCTCCTCTCTTTTTTTTTGCATAGCTTTCCGATATTTAAAAATTTGACTACAACCCAAGTTGCAAACGGTCAAAAGTCTTTAGCTTTACTTACAAACATATCTTAAATGTTTACAGAATATTTAATATATAATCTCCATACTGGGTGTCGGGAGTTTCCCAATACGGACTCAAACGGCTTGATCAGTCTTGCTGACAACAGGCTGATCTGGTATAAGTATACCCTTATTTACATTAATAACAATTCACTAGCTATGTTTAATTTGCTTTCCTAACGTTGCCAAACTAAATGTAACAAAGTCAAGCCAGCTGTTACCTTAAAGATTAAATGTTAATTAAAGTATGTTAAATACTGGTATCAGATCTATCATATCAGCCGATACGAGTACCGCTTTTAAGATCGGAGCGTCACTAGACTGAAGCCGTAGTTTTTAATTTGGCAGCATACACACACACTGAGTTGTGTGTTCTTTGCCGTGTTGGCGGTGCATCCCACCACGCAGAACATTTTGGGCACTTTTCTGTTTTCGGGGCGCCATGATTCATTGCTGTATTTACATATATGTTGTGTATATATACATATATATTTTATTTTATTTTATTTTGTATTTTATATTTCACTTTTCATACTATACTTTATGCACAGTCACTTTCTTTCTTTCTTATATTTATATTTTATTGTGTTTAGTTTATTGGTGCTACTGTGTCAACAAATTTCCCCTTGGCGATTAATAAAGTATGTTTCTATTCTTCTATTCTATAATCAGGGTTCGTACACATGTTGACCAATGGAATTCCATGACTTTATCATGACTTTTCCATTACTTTAAACCAAATTTCCATGACCAAACTGAAATCTCGTCTACATGAAAACTTTTTGAAAATGTAGTATTCAAACAATGAGAATTACAAAGAAAGAATACAATATACCTTAAATGAAAAAAATAATGAGAGAGAATAGTTTGATTAAAAGAATAAACGTTACTATACATGTTTATTCCTAGAAACACTTATATAAATGTTTATTCTTTTAATCAAACTATTATCTTTTATGTGCAAATCCATCTGTTTGGAATTGGCGTATGCCGGCTTATAATTTGAGCGTCTTTCTTTCAAAAACATATGAATTATTTTAAAAATCGACATGAAGGAACATGTGGATATAACAAATTTCCATGACTTTTCCAAAACTTTTGTGATTTAAGTATTTTCCATGACTTTTCCAGGCCTGGAAATAAACATTTTAAAATTCCATGACTTTTCCAGGTTTTCCATGACCGTACGAACCCTGTATAATGCAATACAACGGCACTGGGGGGCGATCAAGTGTTTTCCCCTCCGAACTTAATTGTGCTTTCTCTTTATCAGATTTGACTTGGTTAAGAAAAACATTGTCAATACTATTATAATTAGAAAGCTACACTTATTGGAAATAATGTCCTTGTATGATAATTGAACATTTAACTTTAAGGCGATTCCATCCATATTTAATAAAGTCTGCTGGCTGTACAAGGTTATTTTGTCTTTCAAGTTCAACATGGTGAGTTTGACATATACTTATATTTTTTTCTTCTTCCCTCAGTCAGTTCACACTCCACCCCCACAAGAAGTTATCAGTGATAACCAAATAGTGACAGTTTCTAAAGACACATAATGGAAGAAGAACTTTATATACTTTCATCTTGGGCTAAAGTCAGGGAGATGCCTCTGGGGCTAATCAGCAGGCAACACCTTGATCTGTAAGGTTAAAGCAGACTGCACACACACACACACACACACACACACACACACACCACGTACACACACACACACACACACACACACACACACACAAACACACTGTAAGACATTGTGTATGATCCGCTGTGCTCTTTAAAGACAGCCTTCAAAGAGTCTTCCCTTCCCTCCTCGTTATCTCACACCATCTGATATGATGAAGATATCCCATCTCTCACACGTACACACACGTGCGCACACACAAACACACACACGCACACACACACACACTCACACAACCTCTAATAAGTGTAGAAATACAAGAAAACAAACGTAGCTTTAGCTGTACGTATACAAAAGCACCAAATGCGTGTCATACAAGACAGACACGAAGCTACGTATGCGACTGACAGTGCACACACACACACACACACACACACACACACACACACAGTATTACTGTATGCCAGAGGGAAGCCTCGTTGCCCCTGAGCAACGCAGAAGGGACGTGAGCAGAGAGCACCATGAGGCAGTGATTCTCTGTCCGGGTGCGTGATTAGCAGCTACACCTTCAGATGCCTCCGCGGTACGAGCTCTGGAAGGGTGAGCTCCCAGCACTCTGCCTCCCACTCCCCACCCCAATTTCTTTCCGCAGCTTCCTGTGAATGTGTAACTTCAAACTGCTGCAGCGATGCACGCGCTCGAGCAGAGGAGCTTGTCTTTGCTTTTGAATAATACAGCAGTGGATCCAATTTAGGAATGTGAAACGCTAAAAGCCAAAAGTACAAAGGCTAGACGTCTCTGAGTGCATGCGTGAGCAGAGGTTTTTAAAGTTAGTTTCACCACGGATTTAAAAAATAATTTTTAAAAAGTGGCAAAGAGAGGAGGAAAAAGGAGGATTTCTTGAATCGGATGGATGAAGAGATGACAACATCAACTAAATTACCAATGCGTCAGAAAACGACCCGGATCACCTTCCACATCACTTTCAGAAAATGTCATGCAGTTTGCTGCTTCGTCTCTTGGAGCACCATAATTAAAAAAGTCAAAATTAGAAGCAAATTAAAAAAAAATTATACTGTTACTAGAATAAATTAATTTGTTTTACTTTGTATACTTTCAGCTTATTTTGCTTTAAGACGTTTTACCGTTTTTTTTTACTAAAATAGGTTTTGATCTATTTTCCAAGCGTATCGGATGTTAAATGGAAAGTAGAAAGCTGTGCGTTCCTTTTCACTATACATAGAAATTATTTAACCGGATATTTTATTGATGTTATATTTTCAACTTGTCGGATAACCGTCAGTTCCAGGACTCCATGTCTCAGTCTCCAATAAGTCGCAGCTTAATGTAACAACACAGATGAGGCAGCATGTCGGTCTGTTATTGTGTTGTTTATATGTCATCTCTCTTCGCAGCTCAAATGACATCTGCAATGATGAAATTAAAAATATGGATTATATCCTCAGCATCCTATGAGGACTTGCTTTGATGAAGGACACGGGTTAACGGTTGAGTTTTCCGAACTTAAGAAATGCTAAATGTCTCATGCACATAAACATGAAAAGACGCCTCGGGGTTATATAAACACATTCACAATCCACAGTGGAAGATTTCTGTAAAACCCTCCCAGAATTCTAATGAGCCGACTGCAGACATCATTTCCTGCGTCTGACTGGACGACCCCGTCTGCTTCACTTGACATCAGGTGAACCGCTCCCAGGAATTCATATTTTTCTTCAATTCTGGCAGCGATTCATTCTGTTCAGAAAATATTCAAATTAATGTTGTCGGGGGAAAAACGTCTTGTTTTCTTTCCCGATGACAACCTGCTGTTTTTTCGTCTTCTCGTTCTCGCATACTTTAAATGATTGTGTGTCTGGAAACCACCTAAAATTAGAAGCGAGGGGGCGAACGGTGACGAGCTGAACTGCTACTGAAACGTTTGAAACGGTGTTGTTTTCGGCATTAGTGGGAAAACAAGTTCAGGAGCATTGAACAACTTGAGTTTCATACTTTTTACATCAGACACTCGCTCTGAAAGCCAATTCTAATGACGAAATGTTTCTCTGTGTTGAAACCTAAAGCGACAGCTCTCAAAATCCGATCAAACTGATTTTTTTTTTGGGGGGGGGGGCGGGATTTAACTCTCCCCCTACTTCTCGCCTGAATAATCATGAGAACACGAGAACAATTGAATTTCTTTCTTTTACATCAGACAGTGTGCTGCTCTGAAAATATCATCTCTCTCTGTAGAGAACTTCAATAGACACTACTCAGACTGGATAGGTATGTCGCCCTGCTTCATCGAAGGGCCGTGTGAAGTACACTTTTATATATTTAGCATTATTCTAATTACTATATCCTTATTATTTTTCCCTCAAAGTTGTTATTGATATTGCCTCAAAAAGGAATCCTCATAATTAAAGTAAGATCTAGGATTGACACAATATATATGTTTTGTTTTTTTGTTTCATTGTCCTTTATACTCCAAATCCTGTTGATTTGAAAGCAGCCCTCACCTTCTTTGCAGCATTGATACAGCGCATGTATTCTTTGGCCAGGTCGGAACACATCAGGGTCTGGTCTCTGTTGTCCCTGTAGCACGATGAGATCTGAGCCTGCAGGCCAAGACACACCGGGTCGGTATTGCGAGACCTGCAAAACACACAAGCACAGAAGGATGGAATTATTGCGGTGAAAAATAAAAAAATAGTCCCTCCGTTATAATAATGCAGCTTGAAGGGAAGAACATCTAGAATCCCTTTTTAAAAATGTAAACCACATAAGGGGATCAACATCTAAAGCCTGAACATTGGACCAGTTGCGTCAAATCCACTGTTTGCGGATGTAGTGTGGATCAGGGTTTCATATATCACTTCTGATTTGTTGAGGATTTTTATTGGTCTGAGAAAGAAAGAAAAGAAAAAAGACGATGACAACCGTTTGTGCACCGCGTACATCAGCTCCGCGGAGAAAGAGGAAATGTGAATGTGGAAAAAAGGGATGGCAAAGAAAAGTCAATTTAAAGTGTCTGTAAGCTATGTTGTTGTTGTAAGGAACAATGGATCAGATGCTCGCAGTATAAACTTTCCCGTAGTGTTTCCAACGGCTTTTAAGCAAAAAAAGCTGCTGCTTTCCCTTTTTCCTCCGTGAAAGTTTTTCTCTCTATTTTTTGGGAGTTTTTCCTGATCCGCTGTGAGGTCCTGGCTCAGGGATGTCGTATGTGTACAGATTGTTAAGCACGCTGAGGCAAATTTTTAATTTGTGATATTTGAGCTATATAAATTAAATTGAATTAAATTGAAAATGTGGAGCATTTAAAAGGCTGAAGAGCCCGATATCCCCGCCGGTAGTTGATGTAGGCTAACAAGAGCCCAAAGTGGAGACCAGAGTTTAATAAAAAAAGACAAGTTGAGTGAGTATTAAACATGAAGCTAATGAAACTGATTTAACAAAAATGAAATATCTCATCCTTAATAAAAGCATAGGCAAATCGTAAAACCGTTCATAAAGAACTTCTGTATGTTCGATTACAAATGGTGACCAGTCCTAGCAGAACTTTAAATACCCTCCCCCCCTTTCCAAAAATCACACACACACACACACACACACACACACACACACACTAATTGAGGCAAGACAAAGATGGAAAACAATTACCAGCCTCACCCACAGCAAACTGTTCCACAACCTACGGTGGGTTCGAGTACGTGCCTCGGTCGCAAATCACACAATTAGCGTTAAACCGCTCTTAATTGTGTGGGTAGGATCACCGTGATCAAATACAGCAGAGAAGTGTGCTCGCAGTGACTGAACGAGCCGTGCTTAATTTCATATGTGGGCTGTGGTATAATTGGTCTTTGCCCGTCTATCTGCGCGATTGTTAACTATGACAGGCCGGGTGCCCGGGCGCCTCGCTGTAATGGATTCTGACTGATTGAAGCGGAGACAAGCGAGTTATGTACGCCCACGCAGGTAGAGGAAAGAAATACACGCACGCACACACACACACACACACACACGGGCACACTCGGAGAACACCGTGAACATGAAAGCCCCGCAAACTTCTGCACGCGCGCGCCGGAACGTGAAATCGCGCGCGCTCTCTGTGAGGAGCGTTTAACACCGGATTTTAATTGAAAGCCGTATTAAAATATTAAAAGGGTCTTTTCTGGCTTTGATTCATGAAGGAGAGCTGACCCCGGCGTTTCAATTAAAGCGTATCCGTATCCACGCGGGCGCGCGCGCGCACTTTATCATCGGCGTCGTGGACGCGATTGACTGAGGTTCTCGGTTTTTTATCCTCTCTTCTTCTTTTTTTTTTTCTTCTTTTTTTCTCGGAACATGGGTGATGGAGGTTAAAGAGGAAAATGAACAGAGACGGATGGAAAAAAAACATAAAAAAGAAAGGGAGATAAAAATTGTGACAGGCAAAGAATGAAGGGGGAGGGGGGAGGGGGCTCTCTCTTACAAGACCCATTTAAAAAAGATCAGATATTACTCCCCTCCCCCCCCCCAACACCTCCATTGGTTTATCTTGCCTGTTTAATCGGCCTTTTTCCCACTTTTATCCTCCGTCTTCTCTCCAACTCGGCCCCCCCTTTCATACGCTACCCCCCCCCCCATTTCTCTCTCTCTCTCTCTCTCTCTCTCTCTCATCGCATTAACACATTGAGGACGACCACAAAGCTCGCCGTCTTTATCTCTCCCGCCGTTTGAGGCCCGCCGAAGATAAGGAACTCTCCTTTAATTTGAAATAAATGGCCTTCATCAGGAGCGCCAAAGCCTCCCGATAGCGCCGCGCGGTTTATTAAAGGCGCTTGAAGCAGAAAATTGGCTCAGCCGCGGCGAAAAAAAGAAGAAGCTAAAGCTCTGTCCACATGCTACGCCAAATTGAAGGTGAAGGTTTTAAATCAACAATATTAACTGAGCCGCTTACAAAAAGTAAAGAGGAGAAAGAGAGAGAGAGGAGAAAGAGAGAGGGACGGGTGTTTATATTTTTGGGGCTGGAACGAGCAGCAAAGCGCGTCCAGGGATGCTTTTTAATGTGCATACATGCTGCGGAAGCATTTCTTCTTCTGCGTGTGTGGGAACAAACATTTTTTAAGGGGGGGGGAGAGATAGAGAGAGAGAGAGTTCTCCACGGATCTGTGAGCGGTAAATATGACACACCATAAACAGTGAGATTAGTTGCTTAATTAATGGCGCTGCCCATTATTTTTAATCTCCTGCCGAGGCGTACGGAAAACACGGTCGGCCTCAGACTTCTGGACCACGCCGAACGAACCAGCTTACCAAGACAAAAGAGGAAAAGAAGAGACATGAAAGGGGAGGAATTGGAAAATGGAAGAGACGCAAGACACAACAGCAACTACAAAAGCCTCCGGCAAAGTGTGGAGCCCGATAAGGAAGATGCCTCTATCGCCTCTAAACCATATGCATCTCTCGGAGTTAGACTGATGCTTGTTTTTGTGCTCTCTTTAATAGCTTTGGCTATACATATGAGGCATTGTTGGTCCTACCATGCCTTTTTCACTTCCATCCTGTCAACTACAAAGTCGTTCTATCTGCGCTGCGTTTCAGGCAACCAATTAGCAAATCGTGTTCACATCTCACGGGAAGCGGCGCTCGGAGAGGAGAAATATAGAGGATCCAATGTTGTGACCGACTTGAAGGCTCCAGCAAAAAGAAAGGAGAGAAATCCAGTGAAAGTCTGTACATCGCTAACTAATGTGTTGTATTAGTTTTGACACGGTAAGAATATAGTGTGTCCTTTTCTTTTCACAGTGTCTGGCTGTGTATTCAAATGACAACAAGTGTGTCTTTCTTTTTTTTTTTTTACTCCATGACACAAGGTCAGCAACTGAATAGTAATGTTTTTTTTTTTTTTTTTATGTCCAATTTAATCAGATTTTCTGCTAAGATGAATCCATTTAGTGCAGTCAGAGAATATAAAAAGCACATACAAAGTTATTCCGTAGTGAGGTTCAAGACCAAGTTTTCCATTCCAATGACATAGAATACAGCAATAATAATTTTAACAAGTATTTCTTCATTACAAGGATAATATTTTTATTATCTTCGCATTGAAAATGCGCAAGGTAATGTTTTTTGTGTATTTGTATGCGTGCGTGCGTGTTATTCGCATAAGTCAAAAACTATTAAACCGAATCGCATGACATTTGGTGGGATGATTGGTGATTATCCGGGGATCATTTGATTAGATTTTGGGATCGATGGGGTCAACGGTCAAGGTCATGAAAAGGTCAACATCTTCTTTTTATATCCAATTGGCATGCAACTAATGCCAACATTTTCATAATTCAATGCCCAATCTTGTGATATGCGAAGGTATGCGCTCTACCAAGTGCCCGTTCTAGTTACAATTTGTTTTTATTCTAAAATAAAAATCAAGGTTATGAGTGCTTCAAAACCTGAGAGCAAATAAAAAGAGAGCGGCTTGTAAGAACCCTCCGTTTATCTCTGATTGTGTCTGCAATGGCTTTCCCCAAGAAGTAAAAGACCTGCAAGAAGTGTCTTCTCATTGGGGAGGGAACGTCTCTCAGGCGTCTCCATGTCTCAGCCCTTTTGTCAAGGAGGTTGCCGTTGTTGCCGTTGATGCTTGGGCTTTGAAGACGGGAGATTTTTAATCCATCTTTGGATGTGTACGTGAACAACTCGGGCCGACAGAAAGCAAATACATCTGCATTTGATCACCCAAGATCAAATGGAGGGACCTGACTAGTGAAACCATTTCAGGAGTCACATTTATTTGGCTTTCCCACCCCCCTACAAATTAGATGAAAAGATTGAAACCACTAATGTCTGTCCAGGCAATATGAATGGAGTCATTGAGGGATTAGCTTAGCTTAGCATAACGACTGGAACAGGGGGAAACAGCTCCTCTGGTTCTGTTCAAAAGCTAAATAAATGAATGAATAAAAAAGGCCTACACGCACCTTTCAATCTTACAAATTCATCACTTTCTTCAAAGCTTTTCCCATTAGCTCTCATCCAAACTCACGGAAACGTACATACTTTGTTTCGTGCAACATTCCATTCATTTGCCTCAAATTGGACGAGGTCCTATATGATGAGAAAATGTCTAATCCCCGGCGTGGAGGGAAAGCTGTGCGGGGAGAACGAGAGAGACTGTGAGGGAAAACACGTCCGCCCTTATCTATCG
The DNA here is from genome assembly GCA_036178185.1 of Liparis tanakae. NCBI lineage: Eukaryota > Metazoa > Chordata > Actinopteri > Perciformes > Liparidae > Liparis > Liparis tanakae. Next base: position 19,412,164 of record CM070097.1, on the reverse strand, counting down.
AGGCAAGAAATGGCATTTGACGTGTCTTGAGGGTCAGAACTCCTTCAACGGGCCGCTTTACCATTTACCAGCTTGATTGATAATGGTGCGCTGGTGGAGTCAAGAGAAAATGATAACGAGGGAGACGGAGGGCCGGAGAGGTGAGGAGGAAAACGGCGAGAGAAACAGAGTTGCCTCTTATCTCTTGCTTGTAGCTTGTATGCACCTGCACCCTGACAGCTTTTCAATTGACTGAGGGCAAACATCCGCAAACATCCTCTTCTCCCCTATCTTGTATCTCCACACTCCTTCACTCATACTCTCCCATCCCTCCATTCCTAACACAGCCAGGTAGAGAGGCTCGGCTCAGACTTCCCCGTGTCCCTCGTAAACATCGAAGAGCATGTCGGGTACTTCGATTCTCCCAGCGCCTTCGCACTTTTGTTACTCCTTTGCCGGTGATTTGGGCAGTTTCTTTTAATTGGCTCTCGTGACTTTGCATCGTTGCAACGACTTGAACTTTAATTCACGGCCGTCGTCTACGTGCAGGTGCACGCATGAAATTATAGACCTCCGGCTTCAGCTTTTTAGGACCGATTTTTGTGAAGCGTCTGGGGAACAACTTGAGGTTTGATGCAAGTCGAAACTAGAACGGGCACTCGATAGAGCGCATAACTTCGCATATCACAAGATTGGATATTGAATTATTGAACATTTTGGCATTAGTTGCATGCCAATTAGATATAAATTGAAATATGGTAAAAAAGGATTTTGACCGTTTCATGACATTGACCTTTGACCCGATCAATCCCAAAATCCGGATAATAACCAAACATCCTATCAAATTTCATGCGATTCAAGAAGATTTGACCTTTTTCATGACCTTGACCTTTGACCCGTTGATCCCAAAATCTAATCAAATGCTCCCCGGATAATAACCAATCATCCCACCAAATTTCATGCAATTTGGTTTAATACTTTTTGACTTATGCGAATAACACGCACGCATGCATACAAATACACGGCGATCAAAACATTACCTTCCGCATTCTCAGGCTCCGCCCACTTCGCCACAGACACACAGCAGATGGCCCGGGGACTTGCTCAGGGTTAGATGCGCTCTATCCCATTGCCCCCCCCGTGTAACAATATTCCTTTTGGTAACTTAACTAAACTTAAAATATTTATTTCTCATCATCAATCAGTTTGCCGCGTCATATTCAGGAAATAATTTAAATAGTTTTATGTCCTAAATGATCTTTGTAGAAACTGTAACAAAGGGAGAGGTTCCGAACCGGCTGTGGTCATGACGTCGGACTATGTCTGACTCAGAAAAATTCACGTTATTTGTTCTTTCATTTACAGATTTCATTGTCTTTTTCCCTCTTTTCTCGTTACTTTCCTTATTACTTTCTTTCCACACCAGTCTTGCACCTCTGTACCTAATCTATTCATATTTTTGTTCTCTCTCGTCACATTTCTCCTTTCACACACTCAACATCTCCTTCTAAAACATCAACATCACTGATTTGACTACATCTTCTCTAGTTAATTGTTTTTCCGAAGTTTCAGAACAATCTGTTCAACTCAAACTTGAAAAGATACAGATAAACGTTTTTATTTTGTTCAAACACTACAAGTTGTCTGTCTGTGCGCAATTACAAGTTTACCCCTTCAAAGTATCTGTTCCGTCTCAGCAGACGTCGTGTGAAGTCCGTCGAGATTGCAAAAACGGCCTTTCCGATTGCCGTAAATTAAAGCGCTCTTTCTCTCCAGTGCTCTACCTTTTTTACTCGGACTCCGCTTGTCAACGTTTCCAGCCTCAGCGCTGAGTGATCTCCGTGGGCCGCTTCCACCCGACACAGGCCGGCTATTAGGGCGAGTCCGACTCGGACTGCGGCAGACAGCCGGCCTTGTTAAAATGCCGTGGAAACTGACCCGAGCGCTTTGACGTGGGTATCCGCTTCCTCCGTCTCCGTCTCCGTCTCGCTCTTCTTCCATTACTTTCGCCTCTGAAGAAGAGGGCCGTCTGCCTCACTCTCACATGCACAATAAATAACTCGACTAAAAAAGGCGACCGTTTCCATCCTTGTGTGTCTTGTGTGGACTTCCGAGAGTCCACCGCTAATGGTGCTCTCCCGACCCGCCTGCTTCGGTTTTCGCTCGCCCTCCCGACCCGGTTGTTGACCGACAACCGGGACCAAGAGCGCTTGAAAAGGAGGGTCTGGGGTTTGCTCTCGTTTTAGTGGTCTGAAAGCAAACCAACCAACCGCAGGAATCTATGCAAGCAGATATACAATTCATCCATTATGTTAAAAGCTATGCTCCTAATAAGCACGTCAGCTTTGGTCTGTGGGGTCCTGATGATGCAGGGTGACAACGGGCAACACCGTCCCATCAGTCTGTATTCATTACTGTTCGTTTGGTTCATAAGTAAAGGTCAGTGACCCCAACTGCAGGTGTGAAAACAAGATTATTTTGTGTAGCTGCGGACTATTTAAGTGTTTAAGGCCACTAGCCATGCTCAGTAGCCAATCTGAACTATTGCAATGGGACTTAAGGTGTGTTTTTGAAGCCAACCTGTTGTCGTAAACAGCTGAAATGACACTGAAAGCCTTAATGACGCCTCTAAAACTGCTTCGACGCTTCTCCTCCAACCTCGTTGTGACTTTGCCGCCTCTAATCATGGACCCAGCGACTTTAGATGCTTTTAGTGTCTTTCTCTCCAGCCTCAAAAACAGTTTTGAGAGAGCTCAAAGGAATCAAAAGCTAAGTACGCCTTTATTAATATCAATTTTAGAGTGTGATTTGGCCTTTTTTTCAAAATGTAAATTTCTGTAAATTATTGTAAATCTGCACACAACTGCACGACTTGGCGGTCGTGCAGTTGTGTGTCATAATTTTGGCAAATAAAATGGTGTCATTCACTCCCATGAATAAGGGGAAAGATTGACAGGAAAGTTATTGAGTCTCTCTCTCTCTCTCTCTCTCTCTCTCTCTCTCTCTCTCTCTTCGTACACACACTGCACTGTGACACACTGGTCCCCTCAAACCCCGGAGTGCCTGCAGCCTGCACCCCCCCCCCCCCCCTTTTTTGTTTGCCTCCAAGTTTTAAGCTGTGGATTAACGTGCACGCTCACGTGCACGCGCACCCGGCTGAAGGCAATCGACTGCAAATAAAAAGGATAGTGTGAGATCTATAGCAATAATCAGAGTTTACCCAGCGGAGGTGGAGAGAGAACGATCTGAGGGCCGCACGTGAGCGACAGACACACGCGCTGTGTTCCAAGTGCTCGTCTTTTAATCGACGCAATCACCAGGAAGTGTGAACTGACCACGACATGAAGACGATTGCGGTTTGGCCCGTGCTACGTAACCTACCAACGACATATCATGATGGGTTCATTTTAATGTTAATTAGTAACTTCTTTCTAAGACCTTCTGATCTCATATTTAAAAAGAGACAAACACACACCAAAAAAGTTGGACAGGACGTGTATCATCTGATAATGAACGCTTTTATTCTGCCTTTTCTTAATGGTTGATTAAAGTCCACGTCCCACGCGTTTATTTTGTATAGTTTAACACCACACACACACACACACACACACACACACAGGCGTGCTCGTATCCTCAGATCTTCCTCCACTCATGACACTCCTGAATCCCCCCGGAGGTTGGGGTTAGACTAGATTACAGAATGAAACGGAGCCTAATCCCGGCTCCGAAGCCGGAAGAAGCAGTGTATAATTTTCAATGAAGATCGCGCCAGACAGGAAGCTCGGATCGTTGCATCTTCTCTGATAAAACGCTTGCGGGTTTAGAGTACCCTCCTCCCACACACACAGACAAACACACACACACACACACACACACACACACACCCTCTCTATGAGAAGAGGATCAGTGGTATTCCCCAGAGGTAAGATCACCTGGTCTTCAGCATCGGCACGGATCAAAAACATGTCGGCAACGCTTCAAAAAGAAATAATCCCACTGCAATGGGAGTGTTATATTTCAAAACTGCTGATAACGACTTTCAGTCACTTCAGATTATTATGTATTAACAAAGAGTTGTGCATGTCTCTGTGTGTGTGTGTGTGTGTGTGTGTGTGTGTGAGAGAGGGGGGCTAAAAACCTGAAGTGCAGGGCTTCGGTGAGATCGTCTATTCTGCGGATTATAGTTCTCATCCAGGTAGAATAAACAAGCTTCTTTTAAACCAGAAGGAGCTGCGTTTAAAACTCTTCCTCATTCATTGCAACCCGGTGGTTGCTACGTGGAGCAGCCGGTACACCCTGAGTCCTCTACAGATGGCATCGAGTCTTCTTAAATGGAGCAATCAGGGTTAATTCATAAGAGAGTGACAGACTACAAGAGGCAACAAGTGTCCTCAACTGATCCAGAGACTACATTTTCATACACAACATTAATTTTTAGTTTAGGACCCCCGTTTCAGTTGGCCGAAAATGTGAGAAAAATAAATTGTACCCACCAAAGAATTTCCACCGATCTGGGAACGCGGCGAAAAATCGCAACAAAGAAGCCCCGACGAGCCAAGAAACGCAAACTGTCGGATGAAAAGACGGGTTGCACACAAGCCGACTGTTTACGGCAGATAATCTGAGTCATTTGGTGAGGCAAACGAGGGAGTACAAGTATCTGGTCGCTTTTCTCAGGAACTATGGTAAATTGGACGCAAAACGGCTCCAACCCAGACAGATGGATCGTGGTCCATGCCTACTACCAACTATTCATACGCTCTGTCATATTCATTGAATGTGTTTATGTAACGCTGTTCATTCTGTACACATGACATTCATTGTAGGGCTGCAACTAACCATTTTTTAATCATCGATTAATCTGCCGAATATTTCTTTGATTAATCGCTGAATCTGAATTTCTTTTAAAGCATACATTTCCAGCTCTTTATTTAGAAACAGAATTGACAACGTCTCACGACTTATTGAGTGGCGTAATAATCGCACGACACAACTAATCGATAATTGAATTTGTTGCCAACTATTCTAATAATCGTTTTTTTATTGATTTTATCGATTAGTTGTTGCAGCCTTAATTTATTTATTCTCCTCTGTTTCTCTCCTGGAAGTTTCTTCCCTTTTCCCCCTGAAGGGTTGTTTGGGAGTTTCTCCTGATAAGATGTGAGGTCCTGGGACAGGGATGTATATGTGTACAGATTGTAAAGCCCTCTAAGGCAAATTCGTAATTTGTGATATTGGGCAATATAAAATAAACTGAATTAAATTGAATTCAAATGCGTTGGGTCGTGGATGTGACACAAAGACAAACAGAGACGTTTCTGGAATGGTTTCTGCTGTTCGCTTCCACATAAGTTTGGCTCACCTGGGGCCTTTGTCATAAGATCTTGTTGCTTTTTCTTTAAATATTTTTTTTTAAACTACTGCTCAGTTGCACTCGAGTACAACGCTCTTATTACCATTCAATCGAATGATTGCTACGTGAAGTACGTGAACAAAATACAAATTGTCAGAAAAACAAAAAAGACTTAAATGAATCATTTGAAATTTAAATATTAAAATACGATAAACTTCACAAACAAGACGTTCGGCAACCGGCTAAAACTTGGCGTCAGGGTTGAGGTTGCGCTGGAAGAAGCACATAAATGCTGGTGTGACTCCTGATGGCACGCGCGTGGACCGCGAGTCAGGTCCTGAGTGTTTTACAAACGACAGCGGCAATAATTAGCCGTCTCTCCCCACGACTGTTGCAAGTCCACGGTGACAAGCGAGGATGTGCAAATAGGGTATTGTTAAATTTGGCTTAATTATAAAGCAGCCAATTAAAACAGTTAGCACATTAGGCAGGTGTGCTCCAGAGGGAGTATACATGCAACTGGTTAAAAATGAGAAAAGAAAAAAGAAAGAAGCAGATCACTATCCATCGCTGCTTATTAGTCTGCTCGTGTACGTGCGTGTGTGTGAGGCTCCAGGGAATAATATCTGCTTACTTTTGTAACAGCAAATTAGTTTTTGAATGGGAGCGTGCGTGTTTCTCTCACCTCACGCTTTCTTCCGTCTTGGAGGCGGCTCGGTGGAATTCGTCCTTGCTCTGCTCGTATCTCTCCAAATTCTAAAGGAACACAGGAGGACATGGACAAAAAGAATTAGCAGAGCATCATTTCCGATTGTACAAAACACACAACGGGAGTAGCACAGCCACACATGCAGGTTGTGTGTTTTATCGGTTGAGTGGAACTTCTTCGGCGAGGGGGAAGGAGACACAAAGCGTGCAATTTGCAACACCTGCAGGTCCAAAGTTAGCCGTGGAGGAACAACTTGCCTGGTTGAAGATTTGTTTGAGTGAGATAATTTGTTTTAGCAAGATTTGTGCACGCTGTCAGCTTATATAAATTAGAACTGGCTAAGAAAATTGCACCCTTTATTCGAAATAAAGGATATAGAGGAATACAATAATACATGTTGAGCGAATGATTTTTGGATTCACTTTACGAGGAATTTCTGTGAAATAAAAAAAAAATGTTTTGGCACCTGTATGAGTTTAATCAAAAGAGATATTAGACCTTCAGATGTTCAGGTAGGCAATATTTGTTTTAACATTTTGGAGAGCTGGGCTGTTTCCCTACTTAAGCTATGCTAAGCTATGCTAAGCTAGGCTAAGCTAAGTTAAGCGGCTGCTGGCGGTTGCTTCATATTTGAGGAGAGAGACATAAAGAGTGGAATTTTCCCACTTAATCCTGGTCTGTGAAGATACATAAACACATACTAACCACTGAATCACGATCCCTTTTGAAGGCTACACATCTGTGACTCCTTTCCAATCAAACACCCCTTCCTTCCTGAACTCCTTTCCTCTCAATCGGCCTCCGTATCTCCGATGTCTTTTCCGCTGCGTGCCTTCTGGACCTCAAAGGATAAACCTCTTTTGAGAGTTCATACACGGCAAACCCAGAATTCACCGACATTCACTGAATACCGACATTTACAGTCTGAGGGAAAAGTTGTGTTGGGTTGTAATTTCATCCATAGGGACAGCTTTGCGATTCCAGCCCCTTCGAGCGAATCTAAGGCTCGGCAGTAATGAGGTGCATTACTTATACATTTTTTAAAGAAATCGTGATTTATGACTTTTGCAGCTTTGCAGGGTGAGCCCCAAACGCCGAGCAAGCAGGCAGGCAGTGGTATTATGATAAAACAAGCAGCTAATCCGCAACAACTGCAGCCCTTCCTCTGTTGATCCTCCCAGCTTAGGCCTTCCAGCACCCAGTACCCCCCCACCCCAATCCCAAATATTTAACCAGCAAACTGTACCAGCTGGGGAGGGAAGGATGACTGAAGAGGAGAAGACGGAACAAGCCAGAAGGGACGTAAGAGGGATAAAAGAGAAAGAGAAGCAGCAGAAGGCATGACGGTAAAAGGCAAAAGAATAAATAAAGAGAGAGAGAGAAAGAGAGAGAGAGAGAGAGAGAATACGCCCTCCATTCCAAAGCCAAGAGCTGAACCCAGAGAAGTTGGTGCCAAGACTTCTCCTCCACAGCAAAACCCGGACCAGTCTCACACCAACACTGCTTTCCAAATACCAGTTGGAGTAAACGCAATTATAAAGCAAAGCAAAGAGACATATTTGGAACATTGGAAAAAAGAAACTGAAAGTCAAAGTAAATAAGAATGTTATCTTGCCCTAAAAGGAGATTATGAATTGGCAGAGTATCTCTTTTCTGCGAGGGGTAAGAAGCAGAGACGGATCCTGATCTGATCACCGAATGGCAATCGGAAAAAGGCTGAAAGAAGAAATCTTGGTAACCAAAAGAAAAAAGAATATGTAGTCACTGCAGTGATGTTTTATTGTGTCCCACTGTAGTTATTTCTCTGTCATATTATTATTATAATCCATATGAAGTGTATATGTCGTGTGTTGCTATGTCTTGGTGCTTTGGCAATAGAGTCGTTGCAACGTCCATGCCAGTAAAGCCTTTTGAATGGAAAATTGAATTGAGAGAAATTGGTGTTTGAGTCCGTAGGCTTGGATCTGTGTGCAATTACCGTGTCAAAAAGGTATGCAATGTACGAATGGAGTCCTGCCTGTGACATATGTGCACGGTGTCATGTTTTGTCGTTTATGTTAAGTTTTAAGTATTACTCCTGTTTTCCATGTCCGCTTA
>CM070097.1:19391526-19396526 GCA_036178185.1 Liparis tanakae | reverse complement strand
AGGCCTTAAGTGGCTTCTGGTGGCATCTGCGAGCACGCCGAGCCTCCAGATAAGACGCATAACACCCCCCCCCCCCCCCCCCCATTTACATATACAGTACACATGCATCTGAATATACAGTGTGCATGCAGAACACACATCGCATAACACACACACACATAGCCACATATAGAGGGCCGCCTACAAACAACCTGAGCCCAAATGCAAACACAGCTTGTGCCTGCCAGTCGTCTTCTCCCTCTGCAAACCCAACCTGTTACTAATGAGACCAACACAAATAGCATGGCATCTGACACCAAGACCTGCGTGTGTGTGTGTGTGTGTGTGTGTGTGTGTGTGTGTGTGTGTGTGTGTGTGTGTGTGTGTGTGTAGGTAAGACATGTTTATCAAGGCTGACTGCATGATAATTAGAATACAGAGTTGGTGTTTGTCCACCATTGAAAAGTTGACAGCCACATAATGGTGATGGAAAGAAGGAAGGGAGGAAGACAAGAAGGACAGAGGACAGACTTTCTTTTTTTTAAACCTGGAGATAGACTTCGTTCTGGTCTTCTGGTCGTCTAGTTTCACAAAGCCCAAACTTCTGATTTAAGTAAACAGGAAAAAAAGGCTATTGCTCGAGTCAGTGACTACCAAGAAGTCTATCCGCTTATGGTAGCTTATGGTAGCTCATGGTAGCTTATGGCACGCGCTACCCATAACCTACGCTGACACGCGCACACAATTTCCCAAAACTCGGTTTGAGGTTTTCGTTCGGTCAAGTTTCCAGCCGCAATCGGGAATAAACAAATGATGTAATTAAAAAGAGTATAAAAGGCTGAGCGAGTGATTGAGTAAGAAGCCACATGAACCACAGGGGGGGGGGGGCAGGGGGCAACCGTGATACATCATCGATGGCGCTCCGTTGGCGGGACAGATTTATTTTATACATTTTATACATGGCATTTACCTGACGCTTTTATCCAAAGAGACTTACAATCCTGTTACATTTTCCCACAGAACGACCAGTGAAGGCCTTCTGCATCTGAGTACTATACGTGTGTGTGTGTGTGTGTGTGTGTGTGTGTGTGTGTGTGTGACAACCAACAGCTTCCACACCCTTTCTGCCTGGTAAATGTCAGCAGAGGGACTGATAAAAGGGGATGAAAGGGCGTGTGAGGGCTCGGTGGAGCTGCTCAGGCTGGCTGAAATCAGTGTCCCCTTTTTAAATCCTTCAGTTATCAAGCTCCTCTTTTATGGAACCAGCTTCCACCATCATTGTGGAGGTCTGGATCGAGGAATATGCCTACTACCAACTATCCATACACTCTGTTATATTCATTGATTGTTTTGTTGTTACTGTGTTTTAATTTGTGTATAATAATTCCTTCTGTACACATGACATGTATTCTTCTGTCCATCCTGGAGAGGGATCCTCCTCTGTTGCTCTCCTGAAGGTTTTTTTCCCCCTGAAGGGTTGTTTTGGAGTTTTTCCTGATCCGATGTGAGGTTCTGGGACAAGGATGTCTATGTGTACAGATTGTAAAGCCCTCTGAGGCAACTTTGTAATGTGTGAGAATGGGCTATATTTATGGACAAAATAAACTGAATTGAATTGAATCCCCCCCCCTAAAGTCACAGTTTTAGAACTCTCAGTGGTGTTAGGTGGTAATAGTTTATTTTGATAACATCTGCAGAGGTCTTATGTTTTAAATGAATACATATAGAAAGATATTATAATATTAGGGAGAATATTGATATCGTTATTAATGTATTATGAAGCATAGGGGTAATGTTTACTCTATGCAAATGTAAATGGCAAGAATGAATGTATGTTAGTATTATAGATCGACAAAGCCGGTTGGAATCCGTGACGTGACTTACAATAACAAGGAACTTTTATTGTGAAGGTGACTTTAATACTGAAAATAATAGACGGGAAATCTTATTGTGAAAATACTTGACCGGAAATGATGTTTTGACCGCCGGCTACAAAAGCCGCGAAGAAGAATATTCTTCCTCTTCCCACTGGACTCTCGACGCCGAAGGAGCGCGGAGGAGCCGCAAACCGATCACGATGTGAGCCTTGACTGTATCGCCTGAGGGGCGGCTTGCCTCGAAGAAGACCACCATCGTGAGCTTTGATTGTTTGTTCTACACTTCCTGCCATTAAATGTTGATAACTTAATTCACGCGCGTGCGGAAGCCTGTTTTCCACCATCTGCGAAGTGCCCTGGTTCAGAATACCTTACACTTGCCACAGCTTTAGAGCTGCAATCCTGGACCGAAATGAACTGGCTACAGAGGTCTAAAGCGCAGTGGACATGCACAGAGCGCGTTGGCAGGTGTTGTTTGTGTGCCTCCATTTGTGTACGTTTGTTTGGGGCTGTTTGTGTGTCGCAAATTTAAGTCTGTCCAAGTGTATGAATGTTGTGTGTGTGTGTGTGTGTGTGTCTATAGTTTAGTTTGTACTGTACAGTGCAACTTTCGGGATCTGTAAAAAGCCTCGAATGAAGTCTTTATAAGCGTCTGTGTGTGTGTATGTGTGTGTGTGTGTGTGTGTGTGTGTGTGTCTATAGTTTAGTTTGTACTGTACAGTGCAACTTTCGGGATCTGTAAAAAGCCTTGAATGAAGTCTTTATAAGCGTCTGTGTGTGTGTGTGTGTGTGTGTGTGTGTGTGTGTGTGTGTGTGTGTGTGTGTGTGTGTGTGTGTGTAATGTCGTACCCTTTTCTCCAGCTGTGCCAGCTGCTCCTTGTAGAAGTTGTCCAATGCTTTCAGCTGTATGTCTTTCTTCTGTAGCTGCTGAGCCTGCACGAGGACACACACACACACACACACACACGCACACGCACACACACACACACAAACACACATACGAGAAGATTACACATTGTGTATTAAGTTCTCACTAGAAAGTAGTAGACTAGTGAAGTATATGGTGATGCTGATGGTTTTAATTGAACGATGTGGGGAATTTTAAATATCAAATCACGTTGTAATCTAAGTGATATATTCGTTATTGTGCTAGAATTTCATTCAACATGATTGGTTGCCAATCTGCCGGTCGCACATTTCTGCTCAGCGCGAGACATTCCCGTGTTTTGCCGTCATTAACTAACGCGAGATGGAGAGAAAACACTCGGAGGGGAGGAGAGACAACACTTGGAGGAGGAGAGGGAACACTCAGAGGGTGTTTTCGCTACCAATTTTATCTGATCTGTGATCTGAGAAATCTAAATAAAAACATGCACGCACCCTGAAATTCAAATCCAGTGTTGTTCACTAAGTAAGTAAACAATAACAATGTCCGTGGCTATTTCCCGCTCTTAGAGCTGCCGTGTGAAGAGCTGATAGTGGCGTTGTTGAGCTTTCTCTGAGGCCTGTTGTGGCGAGGTTATTACACAACCACCTGGGCGCAATTATCTTTGGATTCCATATTAAGGGAAGTTTAAGCTGATGTTGGCCCAAACCGGACAGAAATGGGATCGGGTGTATATTCATATCGACGAGACGAGCCAATAACGACCTCTCGGTTCTCCTACAGGTGCAGACGGGCGTTTAACATCTCTGAAAAGGAAAGTGGAGACTCAGCGTTTCCACGTTGCAAATTAACTTCTGAAAATAAGTGTCCTCATATTTGACTGGTCTTGAACTACGCTTTAAAATGAGCCATTTAACAGAATCGTTACATATCCACGCAGCGGAGCGGGAGGTGAAACATTTTTTCAGCAAATTAGTTGAACTCACTTATTTTCAGTCGATCGCATCTTTTTGTTTAGCAGCTATTATAATGAACAACACAGACTAAGATCTATATGTAAGGATACTAGTGTTTTTTTTATTTAATTTTTTTATTTATATAAAATCAAGACAAATTTTTAAGTTGCGAAATATATATGCGGGATACAGAAAAATGGGAAATAGAATAAGAAGGAATGACTGATATGGAGTGGGTAAACAAGTGGATGGGCAGATTGGAGCATAAAACATGACGAGAAAGAAAGAAAGAAAGATTTTTTAAATATTTTTCCAGTTTAAAAAAAAAATTGTTGAGAAAGATTATTGAGAATAAATGTGATGATTGCAGTTACATTTTTGTGAGAAAAAAATTGCGAGGATTAGAAAGCAGCAGGATGGATGGATGGTTATGATGAAGCTTACCGTCACATTTATCTCATCTGCAGACTAGAGAAGATTGAATGTAGAAAGCAGAAAGAGCAGAAGAGGCAGAGGAGGAGGAGGAGGAGGAGAACGAGGAGGAGGAGGGCACAGTGTTTGGGTCAGGGCTGTTACATTGTTAGGATTTTAAGTGCAGGTAAAACACAAATGCATGCCATTTAATTCAATGAATCACATTACTGAGCAGACCAAATACTCGGGAGGGAAAGAAATTAATAAAAAATGACAATGCTATTGTGTTAATGATCGCAACGTGAACAAAGAATTATATCAGAGTTATGAAGAAAGAAAGTTTCTCAAACAAAGTTGTACAATCAATCAAACTGACGTTAGCACAGAAATAAAGATGAAGCAAACCAGTCCAACAATAGACCCTTTTAAATAAAATACATAATTAACTACTTAAAGATGTGATATATATATATATATATATATATATATATATATATATATATATATATATATATATATATATATAAATAAATATATGTCAGTGCCGTTGTTTGTGCGATCGTTCTGTTTTGGAATAGGCCGTTATTGAATGCAATTTGTGGGCTGCCAAATTCATATTTCACTCACATGGTCTGTAGCGTAACACGTAACAGGCAATATTTTTCCATTAATAAAAATAAATAAAAACCTTTTAGTTATTGTTTTTCCATCTCATGTCTCGGTATGTTTTAAATGCCCTTAATAGATATTTTATGAAATGTAAAGAAAAGCATGAACATGCTGGTAGTTGATGTGGGGCGTGTGAGTTTATCACATATCATTTAGACCAGACCAGACCAGACCAGACCACACCAGACCAGACCAGACCACACCAGACCAGACCAGACC
>CM070097.1:19314026-19386526 GCA_036178185.1 Liparis tanakae | reverse complement strand
ACACCCAGGCAGCTCCATACGCAGAGGAGGGAGGAGGACAATAAGGGCCACTGGCCCTTCTCCTCCTCCGTCTATTATTTCTTTTACTCTCACTGCTTCGTCCTCCCGCCTCATGCGAATGTTTTCATTTGTTGCCATACCGTCCTTTCCACATCATTATAATACATGGTCTCATGAGGTTCAGGGGGGTCAATGGAATCAACAATACTTCAGAGAGGGAGTTGATTATGACTACACCGACGCCGTATTTTAAAAACGTGCGTTACGCAAAAGGATCTTAATAATTACAATTGTTTGATGCCGTATCCGGATCCTCTTCGGTGGGAAGCGTGTGGATGCATCTCATCTCCTGTTGGTGCAACGGCAACGGGACTGCAGCTGGAAGAACTATTTTAATTGCCCCCCTTTAAAGACTGTGTGCGGTCGAATTTGAGTTTAGAGCTTCAGTGAAATGGACTGAAATGTGAAAAGAGAGCCGGCACACTAGTGGTAGTAGCAGTAGTAGTGGTAGTAGTAGTAGTGGTAGTAGTACACAGGTCTCATGTGTATAACTAGTATATATAAAGTGGTGGTGGTGGTAGTAGTGGTGGTAGTAGTGGTGGTAGTAGTAGTAGTAGTAATGGTAGTCGTAGTAATAGCAGTAGTAGTAGTAATAGTAGTGGTGGTAGTAGTGGTAGTAGTAGTAGTAGTAGTAGTAGTAGTAGTAGTAGTAGTAGTAGTAGTAATAGTAGTGGTGGTAGTAGTGATAGAAGTAGTGGTGGTAGTAGTAGTAGTAGTAGTAGTAGTACACAGGTCTCATGTGTATAACTAGTATATATAAAGTGGTGGTGGTGGTAGTAGTGGTGGTAGTAGTGGTGGTAGTAGTAGTAGTAGTAATGGTAGTCGTAGTAATAGCAGTAGTAGTAGTAATAGTAGTGGTGGTAGTAGTGGTAGTAGTAGTAGTGGTAGTAGTACACAGGTCTCATGTGTATAACTAGTATATATATAAAGTGGTGGTGGTGGTGGTGGTGGTAGTAGTAGTAGTAGTAATGGTAGTCGTAGTAATAGCAGTAGTAGTAGTAATAGTAGTGGTGGTAGTAGTGGTAGTAGTAGTAGTGGTAGTAGTACACAGGTCTCATGTGTATAACTAGTATATATATAAAGTGGTGGTGGTGGTAGTAGTGGTGGTAGTAGTGGTGGTAGTAGTAGTAGTAGTAATGGTAGTCGTAGTAATAGCAGTAGTAGTAGTAATAGTAGTGGTGGTAGTAGTGGTAGTAGTAGTAGTGGTAGTAGTACACAGGTCTCATGTGTATAACTAGTATATATATAAAGTGGTGGTGGTGGTGGTGGTGGTGGTAGTAGTGGTGGTAGTAGTAGTAGTAGTAATGGTAGTCGTAGTAATAGCAGTAGTAGTAGTAATAGTAGTGGTGGTAGTAGTGGTAGTAGTAGTAGTAATGGTAGTAGTAGTAGTAGTAGTAGTAGTAGTAGTAGTAGTAGTAATAGTAGTGGTGGTAGTAGTGATAGAAGTAGTGGTAGTAGTAGTAGTAGTAGTAGTAGTAGTAGTAGTACACAGGTCTCATGTGTATAACTAGTATATAGCGTTTGTGAAGGTACGAATGAGGAAATGTACGTATGCCCCAAAAATAATTACGGATGTATACATCCTTGCGTAGCCAGTCAGCTTACAGGATTCACATCGTATCCCCCCCCCCCCCCCCCCCCCCAAACTAAAGTCAGAGAGAACATTGGCCGTTTCTATATCGTTATTCTTTACGCTCGTCATTGGTGCACCACTACCACTTTCGGCCACAGGGAAAAGCCAAAATAACTTCAACTTAAAACCTTTTTTTTTTTTTTTTAAGTGATGATATGAATTGATTTTACCGGAGTTATATGAATAAAGGATGTTCAAATGTGTTTTTTTTTCATCCGTGAGGGGAAAGGAAAATAACGTAAGTGATTTACCGACTGTAACTAATGTAGGAACCTTAGAAGTTACGTTGCCATAAAACTAGCATTGCCGGACATACTCATAACATGGGGATTATAAAAAGTCTCAAATCTATTTTAAATAACCACCACAAGGAGCAGCAGCAAGTTGTGCGTGTTGATCTCGCCAATGAATCATGCTTTGCTGATGAGAAAAAAAAAACGAAGGAAGGAAAAGGAAACGTAA
Source organism: Liparis tanakae (assembly GCA_036178185.1). Classification (NCBI taxonomy): domain Eukaryota; kingdom Metazoa; phylum Chordata; class Actinopteri; order Perciformes; family Liparidae; genus Liparis; species Liparis tanakae. Next base: position 19,384,371 of record CM070097.1, on the reverse strand, counting down.
CGCGGGGCCGTCTTTACAAAGCGTGCCTGGGATGCGGCGAGCAGCGGCTCCGCTGTGATAAGACATTTTCAATTTGCAGAGTTCACACACAGCAGCGCGTCGTCGGGGTCTCCGTCTGAGAGACTTTCAACGCGTAAAGAGGATCGTGGGCCAGGTTACCGACGCACGCTGCCCAAATCAACATGGCGACGCCCCCCCACACCCCCCACCTGCATGCAAGAGCATCTGACCGTGTGGGGGCGGGGAAGCTGCCTGCCGAGCTCGCAGTCAGCCTAATGGCTTTACATGCAGAACCGTGTCAGTTCCTGCAGATTACAATTACCGATATGGCCGGGGAGCTTATCTGCACCTCACCCTGCTCCTCCACTCACCGCTCTCCCCTCCGCCGCTCCCTTTTCTTCCCCTCCATTTCATTGCGTCTTCTCTTCTCCCCTCCACTCTCACCTGCTATCCCCTTCACTCGTCTCCTTTTAATCCTCCTTTCCCCCAACAAACAGCGGCACAAGCGCGGTGCTTAGCGGAGTGCGAGTTCACGCGCCTGATACCCGAGTCTATTATCGATACAAGGACTTGAACAGAAGTGTATCCATACAAAATGGAAATGAAAAAGAATAAGAAAAACGTTTTTTAATTGGCGCAGCGAGACGCTCTACGTCGCTCGGAGGATGTAAACCCATTGAAATTCAAGGCGAACCCTGGGTAAAGTAAAGCATCTCATTTAACCTGTTTTTCACTCATCTAAATGGCGTAATGGCAGTGTGTTACCATATGTCTGACTAGATAAGCAGTCAGAGGAGTACACGATAAAACATCAAGCTATTCACCGGCTCATATGTACGCTATAATAAAGCGTGTCCCCATCTGCTACCCTCCTGCGCGCCCGTGTGTGTGTGTGTGTGTGTGTTCACGAACACAGCTGTTTAGCTCACACCCATAACCAGAGTCTGAATGAGTTTCATGAGTGAGAGGCAGAGAGAGAGAGAGATAGAAAGAGAGAGAGAGAGAGAGAATGTTTTCAGCTGATTACATGGGCTTAGGTATAAACAAGTGAGGTGTGTTCATCCAATCAGAGCCAACATCTGGCCCATTCCGGCGGAGCTGCTCAACAAACGGAAAAAAAGGCCGACAAGAGGGATCCCGGCGCCGTGTTGCTCTGGAGTGGCGCCGCCGCCGCCGCCGCCGCCGCCTCAGAGTGCCATCTGGGAATGGAACGCCGGGAACTGAGCGTCCCATTTGGACGCGTAGTCTCTGCTGTCAGGTGGTGGTGATGGTGTTTAAAAAACTATTCTTGAGACTTGATGTGCATGCTGTGCTACAGATTGATATGTAGTACTCCTATTGGCAACTATGTCAACGGAGTACATATTTACAAATAAACCCCACAACATAGTTGTGAGTTTACGTGAAAATCCGTAACTGCTAAATTTTATATATATATATATATATATATATATGTATATATGTATATGTAGATATATATGTATATATATATATATATATATTTATATATACATATATGTGTATATATAGATATATATATCTATATATATCTATATATTTTTTTAAATACATTCACATACACACTCACATACATTTACACACACACACATATACTGTATGTTTTACACCAAAAATCTAAAATAGAAAGCACATGAAATGAGGAATAGTATTTCTACATTAACCAATATGCATCAACATTAATCATCTCAGAGGGATAGCACTGCTTGTTCTGTGTTGGAAACTGTGTGTGTGTGTGTGTGTGTGTGTGTGTGTGTGTGTGTGTGTGTGTGTGTTGTCCAGGTTGCTGAAACCCGGCGGAGGAGATCGATGGACAGACTGTATCAACAAACCCAGGAATTTAATTTTAAAAAAAGGTCGATATGTTGACGTAGACGACGGTTTACGTGAGCAAATCAGGTTTTTATGGGCTATTGCAGCGATTTATGAATTAGCCTCTTCTCCAATTAGCGGGGTTAAGACGAGGAGGCGAGGGAAGGAAGCATGAAAACGAGCGAAAATGAGAGAAGACGCCATCTGTAGTCAGCTAGCTGCCATATTAGTGCAGCAGAGGGACACGAGGACCCACAGGGGAGGCGAGTAGTGAGACACGAGGCCGCCGAAGATAACGATGCAAATAAATTAGAGAGGGATGCCCAATTTCCTGTTTACTGCCCTGTGATGCGTCTTAGCCTCTCGCACGCAATCAGATCGGCCGCCACATTTACATCAGATTTGGTTTTGGGACTCTTAACTCGCTGGCTCCCGACCAGTGACTGGCCGCTGCCTTACTGGACGCTGACGACTGAAGAAGATTCCACTAACGCTACCTAGAAATAACCCAATGATGTCATAGTGACATCATCCTGAGAACCTTTTCATAGAAAGCCTGCATAACAAACTGGGGTTTATGGGTTTAAGAAAAAAGGAGGGTGCTTACAAGACAGGTAAAGTAGAATGCGATGAAAAAAACCCTTGGAGAGATGGATGATGGGAAATGTAGGAAGCAGTGTTTTTGAAGGTTCACCCACCCGAGGGACAGCACGGTGGGACATCTCTAACTCTGCCGTTTTATTTTTAACCGTTTCATTGTTTTCTTCCTTAACTTAAGGGAGACTATGGGTCAGAGGGTAGCAGGTATGTCTTTCAATCACGGGGTTGGAGGTTCAAACCCCGCCCTAATTGATGTGTTCTTGAGCAAGACACATAACCCTGAATCGCTCCCTGTAGCTCCATGTAGTGTATGAATGTAACAGGATTGTAAGTCGCTTTGGATAAAAGCGTCAGCTGAATGACATGTAATATAATGTAATAATAATAACTCCCCAACGTTATGGGGATACAATGACAAAACCGTTGGGTGTACCCTCTTTAAAAACTTATATGCATTTCACAGGAGAAATGCAGGAAGCACAATTTTCAACTTTCTTCCGTTTTACGCTCACAACGGTTAGTCAGCCTCCGAGCGCTCCCAAAAACGCACTCGGGCGCTGACTCAATACTGTTTCGCTTAGGTGCTGCTCAGGTTACGCAACCCCCCACCCCCCCCCCCCCTATGTGTGTCAGTCTTTTACTATATGGGGGTAATTGTGTTGGGACTGCAATGCAATTGTGACATACTCATTTTACAGCACTGAGCAACACCAGAGACTGATACTGTTTCACTCATTTTCTTTTTCTTTTTTTTTTTTGGGGGGGGGGGGGGTGGGGGTGGGGGGGAGGAGGCTCTACAGCCAAATAAATGAAACACTGCTGTTAGAAATATTAAACAGGAGACATTTACAGTGTATCAACCGCTGACTTACTTGTGAATTGTTATAACTGCAAAAATAAGCAAGCACAAACCTATTTCTTTACATCAACAAAGTGGTTGCCACTCGGCATTACGGTTACATCTTTCCCGTCATTGAGCCCCTCCGCAGCCAATTCCGGAGGTATTAAAAAAAATACTAATAATGAGATGAACGGTCACTATATGCGGAGAGCTCCGGGTCGAATGGATGAATCTGGGGAACATGAGCAACAGCATTTATGACCAACAACAGAATGTCACACTTGAGATTTGATGGAGTGCGTAATGGGCACAGGGACGGAGCGAGTGGAACATGCAACAGGCTTTTGTTGCCATCTAGTGGCACTTTGAGGAACTGGTGAATCCGGCATTTTTATTAACTTTACGGTCTCAAAGTACTTATACATCATAGTGCTGCTGTGGTTTACTGAAACCTTTATAATGTCAGAACCTGGGTTGAGGATCAATCCCAGGGAGCTCATTAAATTGATCATCTTTTTTTGCGAGGATCGACATTTAAAATACCGCCAAGAGACCAAATTCTTCCCCTCCGAACAATTTCTGTCGCCAACAAGAGAGCGCAGAGCTTTTCTAAGATCACCCCGTATCATTTTTAAAAAGGGGCCAAATGGACCAGCTTCAAAGTGAGCATTGACGAAAAATCCTCCCTCAATTTATCCCAACTGAAATTTAAAAAAAGATAATAAATCAAACAAACGTTGATAAGGCCTTGCGGAGATACCATTGTCTTCACTAGCTGAGCGCTACACCTGACTGGATGCAGCGATGGTCAATATTTTCCCAACAATGGATCTCTGTGTATCATCTCTGTGTATCATCTCTGTGTATCATCTCTGTGTATCATCTCTGTGTATCATAGCGATGAAGAGGATCATCGTCTGGACCGGCTGCCTCTTTGGTTCTGATCTGCACGGCCCTTCAGACGTTTACTGGGCAGTACAGTTGGGGGCGCAGGACATCTTGTTACCCAGTGTTTCATTAATCTTGCAAACAAAACCGCGAGGATCGGCCTTTTCGTGCTTTAACCGGCGTCGTCACGTCACGTCCTCGTGCGACGCGTCGCTTTTCAGCGAGAATCAGAAACGCCTGGATGACATTTCTGTATCAAGTGAAGCTCCATCACAGGAAGTTAAAGGGCAGCTAATAAAATAGGCCTGCTAATTGTCCTGCAAAGAGAGAGAGAGAGAAAGAGAGAGAGATTTACCACATGCTAATTTGGCTTATAACCTTTCAACGCTTTCAACAGGCACCGAAAAGGCCATTAACTCATTACAAAAAGAGAAAATCCCTTTTAGCCCTTTGGTTCGCCGTGCTCCCTTTCTTTTCTTTCTCCGGCTCCCCTCTCTCATTCTGAAATTAATCTGCGGAAGATTTCCTATTAACAAAGACAATTCAACAGCGAGGAGGGCCTTGGCTGGAGAGAAAAAAAGAAGAAGGGAGAAACAGAGAGAAGAGAGAGAGCAGAGCGCGTGGGATCAGGCCCTTCATCCACATGAGGACAAAAGACGAGGAGGAAAGGAGTGAGGGAGAGAAAAAGTGGAGAAAAGAAGAAACCGGTGACTGCATACATCATTGTCTGGCTCTTTTCAAGCCGTGACACACACACACACACACACACACACACACGAAAGCACTTAGGAGAAAGGAGAGAAGGTGCCACAGGTGATTCACACCATTGTTCCAGACTGAAGGCCAAACTCTGCAACTTACGTTTCAGTCCGCTTCTTTATGTAATCTCTCGCCCTTCCTCTCTCCCTCGCAGCTCCTCCCCCTTTTTCCGAATTCCGAAGGTAACCCTAACCTCATTTTTCTTTCTCATCCTCGTCCCTTCTTTGGGCCGCCCTCCCCATCTGTCCTTTCTTGTAAGTCCTCTTAAGTGTGCAACACGTTTCGTCTCCTTATCTTTCCCTCCTTTTCTCCCTCTCGCTCCTCTCGCTCTAAAGAAACATGCGTCACGGCCTCCTCCTTCTCCTCTGCTCCTCCACCTCTTCGCGATGCTCCAGGAAAATGTCAAAGACTTCTCCACCCTCCGGTTCGTTCCCTCCCTCCTTAAGCTCAATGCTCCAGGAAACGCGTCTCATCTTCTCTTTTGTTCCTTTCATTTGCGCTGCTTCCTCTGCGTTCTTCACCCTAACCCCCTCATCTTCGTTTTCATCCTCACATCCTTCTCGCTCCCGTCTACTGAGTAAATGCTCCATCAGCTGTCCCCCGTCACTTCTCACGTGTTCAGCCCGACTCGCCCCTTTTTTTCTTCTTCTCCAGGCGATATTGCATAACTGTTGAGGCGAGTGGGTTAGTACGTGCCTCTTTTAAAAAGTTAAAATACGTGTTTTAAATGACCCGAACAAAAGCTTGGACATGAACGACTTTGACGCCTCCACTTTACCGAGCTTCCATCTTCGGAGCGCCGAGTGAGGACCCTGGACCCTGGACCCCGATTGGCCGGGTTAGGGTTCTCTCTGCAGGACGGCCTCGACACTCGACCGGACCAGGACCAGGACCGGCATTATTCAGATCCAAGATCTAGATCAGTGGTCCCCAAACTACGGCCCGCGGGCCAGATACGGCCCGCCTCCACATTTGGCCCCCTGAACAATACCAGAGACGCATTCTGATTTTAAAAAAAAATAATTATAATAATTTGTATTTTATTAGTGTTCAAAATCTCAAATACACATACTTCAATTTTTCAGATTCTTCATTCAGATTTTTTAAATATATCTTTTTAGTCTAGCCACGCAAATCCTAGACTAGCTGCTGTCAAATAGAATGGAATAAAGGCAAAAAAGGTTAGGTAAGATCCCGAAAAAGGGTTATTAATATTTGGTTATTCAGTTTTCAATTCAATTCAGTTTATTTGTATAGCCCAATTTCACAAATTACAAATTAGTTTCAGAGTGCTTATGTGTTATGTGTGGCCTTGTTTACATGTAGGCAGCCCTGCGATCGTCACACTTTTCCTGTTCCAAACTGACCCCGACCCCATCAGAAAAGGGAAAAGTTATGTGGCCCTCACAGGAAGAAGTTTGGGGACCTCTGATCTACATGAATCCAAGATTAGGAGTGTCTATAATGTACACAAATGTCGCCTGTGCACCCACTGCACCTGTAATGGTTTGCGATCTTAGAATTATTCACAAATCTCGCTGCCCTGCTTTACAGTACTACTAACTCCAAATACCATTATCAGCATTAAGCTTCAAACCTATTCCTTACCCCTGAAACCAGCTGTTTCTTCTTAAAGTTATGGTATCGCATATCACACTAAAACTAAATTGAGTCGCAGCTGCCGCTTAATATGGAGCTGAAATAAGTTTTAGATAAGGATTCTGAACTCAACAGGAAGCTGGCTTTACCAACAAGAAGCTGGGGGCCCGACGCGACGCTCCGAAAAACATGTGGACCCTCATATGCACGCTACTTTGTTCGGCGACTACTGGAAATGTGCATGTGCGTATGTATATGTATTCATAGCGCAAGAAACGGTAATTACAAAGCGCCCTCGGCCTCAGAAGGTCTGGTCCTGCTCGACCGGTCATTTCTGTTCGCGGCGCCCCTCCAGCGGCTTCCTATTAGCGTCGGGGAGTGTGTTGGAGGGGAGATAAGGCGGCGGGAGAGGAGAGGAGCGAAGTGGGGGGAGTCACGTGACGGCGCCGGCCGGTGTGTAAAACAAGCTTCCCCCACCCCCCCCACCCCCTCCCACTACGACAGCTCCAGACCCAGCACCCAGCACCCGCTCCTATCTCCAGCTCCAGGGAAACTCTCAGGGTGCAATTTACCGCTCGCACTGCACTGATAATACCGTCTTCGGGGCAGGAGGAAGAGAGTAATGGGCCGGGATAGAAAAGGGAGAAAGACACAGGGAGATAGAGGGTGGAGGAGGGTAAGAGGACGGAAAGAGAGAGAGAGAGAGGGGGGGGGAGGAGAAGGAAGAAGCAGCGTTTCCATGGAAATTGCAAATGCAATTTGCGTCAGTGCAGAACGTTCCGACGTGTGATTAAACCGCAGAATTCCTCACCGGGCTGAATTCAGGATGCGAGCCGACCCCCTGCTGCCGAGAGACGCTCAAACCAATCAGCATTCACACGCCGCCGCCACCGAACTCACTGCACGGAAAAACCCAACGTGTTGAACGAATGCGGAACAACAACAACAAAAGAGACGGAAGAAGAGAAAAAGATGCGGAGTCATCGTACAAAGACTGCAGCAGCTCCGCCAAGTGGATGTTACAGTGGGAGGGGGATTTCACTTTCATATCAGATGTGTCCTTACATTAAAAATCTTTACACACACCACCGTTCAGAAGTTTGGGGTCACTTAGAAATGTCTTTATTTTTCAAAGAAAAGCATGGTTTTTGAATGAAGATAACATAAAATTATTAAGAAATGCACTCTATACATTATTAACGTGGTAAATGACTATTCTAGGTTGAAACACCTGTTTAAAAAAAATTAAATATCTACACGGTTGTATAGAGACCCATCTCCAGTGTTGGCACATTGTGTTATTGCCTTAGAAGACTAACGGAGGGGTAGAATTTTAGAAAACCCTTTTGTTATGTTAGCACAGCTGAAAACAGTTATGCTGGTCAGAGAAGCTTTTCAACTGGCCTTCCTTTTTGAGCTTGAAGTCTGAAGAACACAATTCATATTTAAATTTAAAATCATTATTTCTAACCTTGTCAATGTATTTACTATATTTTATATTCACTTTGCAATTCATTAGATAAATAAAAGTGAGTTTTCATGGAAAACACAAAATTGTCTTGTTGGGTGACCCCAAACTTTTGAACGGTAGTGTATATATATATAAATAATAATGTAAGGGATCTTATTGACAAACAGTACACATCAGGTTTCTGCATGTGTAAACTTTAAATTAAAAGGAAGGGGAGGGAAAGTAATCTATAAAACTGAGGTCCTCATTATGCTCCTCTCTGGATCTCGGGGTCTTTTCCTCAGGCAGCGGCTTGGCAACATCATCCACATATTCTCTAAGCCCTCTGTACTGGGACTGGGGGGAGAGCCTGTAACGGTGTGCATGTACTGATTTCATCCAATGCTACTAATGCAAACATTATATGTGCATTATGGTGTCACACACACCTTCTCTCACCTTTGACCTGAGAGTGAGCACATTGACCATGCACGGTGTATTGCCGCTAATTTCTGTCTGTCTGTATCTCATTTCACTTAAAACATTAGTTTCTGTACATATGGGTGTATTTTTTTTAACACGCTTTCAAACCAGAGGTATTCATTAATTAATTAAAATTAGTTCCTGTTACTAGAATTTCAAGAAATTGGTCACTGGTCCGGATACAACTGTCACTCTGTCTGCTCCAACATTCGGCCACGCCCCCAATGCAAAACATGTCACGGACCGAAACCTTTTTTTGTGAACGGTGAACTGCTGGTGTTTACATGTGGAATATCATAATGATTAAAATGACTAGTCCTGTTAAATATGACCATTGCAACTAGTTATGCTGCTCATGAACGTGACAGTGTTATTAATGCAAGGCAGGAACATTGGAAAATTACAGAGTTCATTCACCTTTGAATGCGTAGCTTGCGCCTCTTCCTTTACTTCAGCAGACCAAAGGCTCATCACAAATATGCTCCATTCATTTAATAATTTCCTATCTTACAAATAATGTGTGTGTGTGTGTGTGTGTGTGTGTGTGTACCAGTTGTTTGGTGTTCTCGGCTTCCTGTCGTATTAGTTGCCTTTCCTGGGTCATGGCTTTAGTCAGCTCCTCCTTCGCCGCCTCCCTCTCTCTTTGCGCCACTTTGACCCACTCCTCCTTCAATTCTGTCTTCTGGTGTTCATACCTGAAACACACACACACACACATAATAATGCTTCCTTTCCTCCACACTGTAATGGGATTAGTCAAACTCACATTAAAACATATCTGTCCACAAGGGGGCAGTATATACCAACTGTTCTCAGAGCAGTGAAACGTGGAGACGGCTGAACTCTGTTGGCTTCCGGTTTGATCTTCAGCAGTGATACGGAGGTTAATAAGATAACATTTATAATACAACTTTTTTTTTTTCCTTTGGCAGTGTTCAACCTAATTCACCAGTATCTACATTCAATTCAAGAGGTCCTTTGTGTTTAGAGCTGCAATGAAATATTTTAGATCCTACAGGCAATCTGACCTCCACCTATTTTTCAATCTGTGTTTCCCCGCTTTTTTAACATTGAGGGCCACTGACCCAAAACAACCAACTATTGTAATTTAATTGGAAACGTTGGTTTCTTAGCCTCAAACTACTCATCAACTCTGTGACATTCAATTGGCATTTCCCTGGAATCTAAAGTCAAATAATAAGCTGGCCGAGACTTTATATATTGCACTGAGCCCCACAGCCCTGCAAAAAAATTGAATATAGCATGTATTCACGCAAAATATGGTGAATGGAATAAGAAGCGTAATGGTGTTCTGATTGTACAGGGCAAGGTGCAAATTCACAAATAAATGGTCTTTGGTGTCCCACTTACATTGCATTTCAGAGGACCGCTCCTATAAATGGCTTTGACGCCCTCCTCAGTGATAGGGTGTATGTGTATTTTATTTTTTTATGTTTTTATTTTTTTTTAATGATTTTATGAGGAAGCCTTATTTGATCGTAATCAGTATGTTTATTGTTTTTTATGATGTTTTTGTGATAACCATTTTCTCCATAAGTGAAGGCTTATAATATCTGGCCACAGGGACCATGGTTGAAATTTAGCCTGAGCTAAGACTGACAAATTTACCCCTGGGTTGATTGATGTGTACGGTCCCTTTTTTAATTAATTATTTAATTTAATTAATGCATAGGTGTTGTTATGAAGTATAAGCCAACTCTCTGAAATGTTCACAATGTTGTTGCCTCTTAACCTGCTGCGATTCATTTTAGTTACCTTGACTGAGCCTTGATAAAATAACATTTTAAAAAAGAGAAGAAAAAAAAAAGGATAGTTTTAACCACAGCGCTTCATTCAAGCCGTCTGTGAACGAGGTCAACAAAACCCAGATGCAGTAGTTTTACTGGCGGTACTGATGGGTTTGACATTTCGAAGATTCATTCATAACATTGGCATTTAAATTCTAAAAATCAACATTCGTAAGCCGTGAAGCTGCTTCTTCGTTCTCCGTGTTTATTCATTCTGTCGAAACGCAGTATTTCTGCACAGCTGCAGATAAAGAACAGGCAATACTTATATTAGTAGTATTCGAGTATTATTAGTAGAATTACATCGGATTGTTTCCGACGATTCCAGAGCGTTGTAAAGTTATACTAGTTGTTTTCGCTACAGTCTCCTGGCTTGCCGTACACAGCTGTATTAAAAGGGCGGTCTCACACATAATTAATTAAATGTATCCCTCCACAATAATACAAAATCAAAATATAGAACATAAAGCATTTTGCTTATTTGATTTTGGAAGCAGCATTGGTTACTTTACAGTAAAGGAATTCAGAGCTAGACATTCGAAGACTCCGTATCAGGAATTGACATTTCCTTTCCACCCACCTTTTCTGTTCTTCCTTGGCAAAGGAGGCTGGTTTGCTAGTGCTGGACTGGGTATCGGGTTTGGCCTGGTGCTGAGGGCCCGACAGGGGTCCTGATCCTGAGCTGGCGCTGCGAGGAACACCTGGACAAAGACAGAGCGGATATCAAGCCGGAGAAAAAGGGGAGCCTGAATTACACTCAAATTCTGATGGATTATGAGGCCGACGTATGCACAACGTCCGATTGGAAAGAGTAGCGGTGAGATAACGGATCGATTGAGATCCTGACCGCTGCAGGAGCAAGCAGAGTGTGTGTGTGTGAGAGAGGGAGAGAGAGAGAGAGAGAACATGGGACTGATTCACAGACGTAAAGGCTTCCGAGATGAGGGCTGTCTGACCCTCCAACTATCTCAGGATTAGTCTGAAAGTAAATTTGTTTCTTCTTTTTTTCATAAAAAGTTGTGGGAAAGTGAGAGAAAAAAGTATATACAACGGTCCAATGCCCCAAACATGAATCAAGCTCCTAGGATGAAGAATTTCGGCTCCCATAATGAAACACCTCATGAGTCATAACTAGTTAATAACTGTTGTGTCTGCAGAGTTCCCCCTTCATACGCTAAATGTGGAATTATTATTAGCCTTCACGTTTGAGATAATGTTTTTTGTATTTCCTTTCCAGAACACCCACTGTGTGCACATGCACAGAGGTGGTCTTAGCAATAAGTACACAGCAACAATGTTTTATCAACACATACAAAACTTGATACCTGTGTCTTTCTGAGGACTTGAGGTTGGTAGGAATGTGGTTTCTGGAGCAATGTTGGCCACTCCTCTCATCCTCTGGAGAACATCTTCTGACAGCTGTGGGGGGGTAAACAGATAGTTAAGTAAGAGACACAGAATTAGCCAACAATTGCCCTGAAGTTGTTTTGTATTTTTCTCCTTATTCTTAGCTTTGTTTGCTTTAACACAATGAGAGGCCTTTCTGAAAGTTTCTACAAGCGTAATAACATTTTACTGGAGCAGAAACCGTAGCATGCACATTGCATGGTGTCATATTCAAAATGAAAATCAGCGTTTTATCTTTTAATCGTTTTAATCCCTTGGTTAGGACACAGCCATTTATAAACCTGCAAAATGGTCCAGAATACAGTGAGTCACTGTAGATCTACGTGTACATGTGTGTGTGTGTGTGTGTGTGTGTGTGTGTGTGTGTGTGTGTGTGTGTGTGTGTGTGTGTGTGTGTATGTGTGTGTGTGTGGGGGTGTGTGTGTGCATATCCAGGAAAATGGCAAAACATAGTTAAACCACAGTAGGCTGCAGCAGGCACTGACTCACTGTTCCTATGACTCACAAGATTTGAATGTGCAGGCAGGGCTGTTAAATACAATAATCTCTTGGGTTTATCGTTCTTTTCCCCCCCCCCGACTTTTACAAACATCTTCATGATCATTGTGCTGCATAGAAGTAACCAGAACTCATCTCTGAACTCTTAACTCGCTTGAATTTCATCTATTTATCTTTAATATTCAAAGTGGCTGGTCAACTTTACTGGTTTGCAGTCTAGTCTGCAGGTGCCTTCAGATCCTGTAGGAAATTTGGAAATTACATGCCACAAGTTCACGGTTAAAATGTGTGTGTGTGTGTGTGTATGTACACATGGAGGGATTTGAAAAGCATTACCGCTAGGTGTGGTCAGAAGAGTAAGTCTCATGTACGTGTAAACACACTCAACGGGTCAGGGTCAAAGTTGCACTAAATCGGAGGGTTTTGGCAACAACAAATTTAACAAATGTTTTCATTCTGTCAGGCAAACTTCTGAAATGACATTCCTCCAGCTAATCCATGGTGAGCAAAGAGGTCAGGGAGGTGAGGCTGCAAAGGTGAAAAAGGATCAACGGCTGGGCTTATACGTTCTGCAAAAGGCAGCCTCTGTCGTTTTTGTTGTTTGTGTCAATTCTTTCTTTTCACAGCGTTACACACGTTCATATAGTCAGTGTCTTCTCCCCAGGTTGTCAAGCGGTGACATTACATTTAGTCTTCTGCTCATACATTTAAAGGTTAGGAGTGCTTGTTTCTTTGCAACAAACTGGCTCAATAAATCGTTCAGCTAACACATCAATTCATATTCATGTTTTTGCATGACCGCACCCCGATGTCAATCAAATTTTCTATTTCACTTTTAACGACATTGAACACATCTAACCAAAGTATTTGCATATTTGTTTTGGCTTCACGTACAGTGGTATGACTTTGTACAATATCACTTGCCAATACGCAAATATCTGACATTTACGATTGCACTGGAAGGCACCAGACAGAAGGGAGAAACGCAAAAACTCGTTACGATGCGCAGCTCCTTTGGTTATGACACATCTCTTCATAGCTACAACACATGAATATCTCTCTGGGTTAATAATGCATTTATTATGCAATTAAAACGTTTAATATAAATAATATCGCGCGTTGTTGCCTCTTAACTGGTGGCTGATTGTTGACAGCAAACGTTGTTAGCAAACGCTGGACAGCGGCTAATAAACTGTCAACAAATGTGAGATTTCTAATCGATTTAGCACCGCTGAGGGAATAATGTATACGCCGAATTTACCGGAAGACACGGGAGATTTCGAACTGACGCATGTTCACCTGCCCGGTGTGTTATGTTGCCAATAAAACAAGGCACACGTGTAGCTGCTGCTTATTACGACGGAGGTTTGGCGTGAGGACACCGGGTGACGTCCCGGCTCGCGCATCAACCTGCCGCCAGCCCGATCCCGTTACATCCTCCGACCTCCATCAGTCGCTTTTCGGGCTGTAGGACCTCACGTTAGTTGAGCTGCCGGTGAGTTAACGTCGCTGTGTTGTGCTCGGATAACCACAGCATGCTAACGGCTCGTTAGTGCGAGGCGGTACCGTAAAGTGACGCTAGCATGGCTTATCAAACGCCGGCTAAATCAGCTTTATACCTTCACTCCGCGGAGAATCCGGACTCTTTCCTCGTCGTCGACCCCAAAAGACACTTTTCGGGTCGTGCTCTCTCCCGACCCCATAGCTTCTGGTGGTACGGGGCAGTTTTGATAGTGACCTTGCGTAGAATTAAGTTAGTAGCATAAATTGATGTGTCCTGCCCAATGACAAAATGTGTGACAGATCCGGGTTGCCATGTTCGTCTTAAGGCATCCCCCCTTCTAGCGGATGTGTGGTATGTTGGGAGCGTGTTTTTCGATAAATGTATCAGTAACACAAGCACATTGGATTATCCACAGCTAACGCAATGTTTATGTCTAAGTGTGCATGCGCATTTAGGTTGCATACAAATGGTTGAACCACCGTTGGTTGCCTATTTACAGCCCAACCTGGCAACCTTGCTGTAAACGAAAGCGCCGTTGAATTAATGAAGTGCCCAGAGCCAATCATGGACCACATGAACCAAGGAAGCTGTCAAAAGACACATGTACACATGGACACATGGACATACAGGCATTATTATGAGAGTTTTATTACTGCAGAAATACAATCCAGGCACATCTCATATCCAGCCTAAATGTCAGTTTTCACACAAGCCAATGTATATTGTATATAAGGAATATTAAAAAGAAAACATGCAACTTTCAAGAGACATTAAGTTAACTTTCAATAAACAGACTATAATACATCTTAGCATATCAAACAAACATATACAAAGCAAAGTCATTCATGTAATAAGTTTGTAATTTATTGATATAATCTATACATTTACTTTAATCATGAATTGTTTTAAAGCATGTTTTTGTAAACAATTAGGTTGTGATTTATAATATGCTCTACGTATGATAGCATGACATTTCAAAGTAGCTCTTTCCAGTGGTTGATTTTTTTATTTGATTTGTCGGAAGTAAAGTTCAGAAAAAAACAGACCCGAAAAACAAGCTAATAATACTCATAATAATTAGTAAATAAAAGTAATTCACATTAAAACACATACTAATGTGCCACAAGGTATAAAGACAATTAAAATGGAAAAGTTAAATAATACAATATGTGTGAAAGCTTTAAAAACAGATCATTAAGAATAATACAACAATTATTTAATTATTTAAAATTCTAGATTGTTAGTTTCAATTATATTTTTTTTATTATGTGCATAATTGTGTGTATTTAATAACTTGACAGTTAAATATCTAAGAGGTTGTGAAGGATTACAAAAGGACAGTGTCTACATTGTACGCCGGTCCACAAATCATTGGGGGCTTTAAAAATGAAAGCAAATAATGGTAGACCAGTAAAAAGAGAATTTAAAAAGCAATTTGAGTCACCTTTATACTTAAAATGTTTTCTGAATCAGTGGCAGCTTGTGGAATATTTTTGGGTTGAGCTGCCATCCAATCTATTTCAGCAGATGTATGATTCAATGCAAAAAAAAAGATCAAACACACATTGCTACTTTGCAGTTAAATATTGAAAACAAATTCCAACACTGACATAATAAGGACATCTTATTCATACAATTCAGTATATTAATGTATATATATATATATATATATATATATATATATATATATATATATATATATATATATATATATATCATATAATAATATTCAAAAACACAAATATTGACAATTTGTCAAATGTATTATTATTATTATTATTATATGTTTTGTGTGTGTGTGTATATATATATATATATATATATATATATATATATATATATATATATATATATATATATATACATACAGTATATAATGGCCCTGTGGCCCTCTATTGGCCACTGCTCTGAATCTAGAGCAATGCACTAACACATTACTTGTGATTTAATTACATCCCATTGTGCAGCGTGATCCAGGACTCCGGTGTGTTTGAATGTAAACTGAACGCCGGATAAACCGGCTCCCTGAACACAGCCCTGAAAGTGTGCAGGTGCTCCCGGCTCCCTCTGATGTTGTGGAACATTAATGTCCCCGCCTCGTAGTCCAGCGCAATCTCAATCTTCAGAGGCCGGTGGCTCAATTCCCCCAGAGCCACATTGCAGGAGGACTGGCACACCGTCAGCTTCCCGTTTTTCCACTGCAGCCGCCAGGAAACGGCGTTGTGGCCCAAGCGGCTGTGGTCCCCGCGGCGAGGGATGCTCTTGTAGCACACGCCCATTGACCACATGCTGTCGGCCCCCACCTCTACCACCCACACGTGCTCCCCGCTCGAGAAGCCCTGGCTGCACAGGACCTGGGGCGCGCTTGTGAAGCGCTCCGGGTGCTCTGCCTGTGGCTGCTTGTTGGGGTTGTGCTTGACAGTGCGCTGGTCAATGGAGACCAACAGGCTGGGGTGGGCGGTGCAGACGTTGAAGGTGAGGTCCAGCGGGTTCAGGAGTATGTGGAGGGAGTCCAGGAGGCGGCTCATCTCGGAGCGGAAGTCTTGGGTTTTGAGGCCCTCCTGGAGACGCTTGGTGTCGAGCGGCGCCTTTGAGGGGACCCCGGAGGGAAGGCTGCCGGTGACCACTTCTCTCAGCTCGTCGTCAATCTGCACGAACCTGGAGAGAGGAGGGATTAACTCAGTAGAGGGTAGTTGGCGTGGACCCATCTCATAATTGTTGTTTCTTATTAATCATTATACTTGTGGTAATGTGGTAGGATGATTGGTTGTTATCCGGGGACCATTTGATTTGATTTTGGGATCAATCGGGTCAAAGGTCAAGGTCAAGGTCATGAAACATGTCAAAATCCTATTGAGTTCCATGATATTTGCTGGGATGATTGGTTATTATCCGGGGACCATTTGATTTGATTTTGGGATCGATCGGGTCAACGGTCAAGGTCATGAAAAGGTCAACATCTTCTTTTTACCATAGCGCGGTCAATTTATATCCTATTGGCATGCAACTAAGGCCAACATGTTCATAAGTCAATGCCCAATCTTGTGATATGCGAAGGTATGCGCTCTACCGAGTGCCCGTTCTAGTTTTGCTTGTATTAATTAATTTCAGTTGTAAAAGCAGCGTAGCGATCGGTTGTACCTTTGTATGAAGATGCACGTGTCCGTCTCGCCGAGGGCCTGCGTGGCACTTCTCTGGGCCTCCACTAACTGCTGCTGTTGCTTTTCCAGTGCGCCGAATCCCAACAGCGAGCTTCTCCTGCGCATGTACCTCTCCTCCTCCAACAGCACGCGCAGACGCTCCTTGTACCTGAATGCAACACGACAGCAACATATTTAAAGACTGTGTGAGCTAATTAGCACAAGAAGCTTAATTATCCGTTATAATAATTCACCACATGTTTACTATCGTGAAGACAAACTCAATAAAATATGCAGTAATCAAGATCAGTCTACATGATGGATACATTAAAACAGTATGCATCATAGCTTACAGCACGAAAGAGCAACCGTAGTCACACTAATCATTGGAGATTCGAAGCAGTCCTGATACAGATTTTTCCTTTCAGTTATTTCTTTCTTCTACATGTAAGAAAATGACATAATAGTCGAATAGTCTACGGGACATTTGAACACTTTGACTTTGATCAGGAAGCTCTGGAAGTCTAAAAATAGACTGATAAACTGGAATTGTGTCATGAACCGTTGAACCTGCTCTTCAAGCCTAAAAGAAAGGACTGCTTCTGGTTATGATGCACATATTTCCCGTAAATCCTGCCGTGAAAGTTTTACACGCATTCTTCCATTTACAGTAAACAAGAGTTGACCTATCTTCACAGTACTTTATTTTATAAAAGTGTGTATTAGAATTTTTATATTTCATTTTTATAGTAATTAATTAAATACATTTCCATTTGTTTACTTTATCTAATCATATCTATATTTCAAAAGCCTATGTAACAATTCCATAACATGTGGTATTATCCATATCAGTCACCATTAGTGGGCTTCATAGCGCAGAGAATCAGTCATGAAAAGCAACAGGTTATGATATATATATATATATATATATATATATATATATATATATATATATATATATATATATATATATATATATAAAACTAAACAAACTAAATAATAATGTATACATATATATAAATATATATATATATGTATACTATGTATACATTATTATTTAGTTTTCTGGGTGTTTGTATGTTATTGTCCAAAAGATTAAGATGCAGGGGTGAAACTTCCTGTTACACATTTACTGTCATCCACTGGACCCTGAAAGCCACTGAAAACATGGTTTTATATCTTAATAAACACTTTGGGGCATGCATGTTACCTGTCCACCAGCGCAGCCATACTGTCCACGACGGTCACCGCCGTGTCGACCAGTTTGTCCCCTATAGCCTCGGACGCCCCCTGCTCCTCGGCCGTCTTCTGAAGGAGACCCTCGATCATCTGCAGCCTGCAGGAGACCACCTGCGAACCCGGGAGGGACATTTTCAGATTTGTGTTCAACACTTGTAACTTTTCTCGTAGCGGAGGGCTATCACCAAGGAACGGGTAAAACCCGTTTCCACGCTGCGGGTCATCGCACCGAGGGCACGCGGTGGCATTCCTACTGAGCACTGATGTAATTCAAGTGTTTGAATCAGTTGCCTGGAACAGAAACTCTTTTTCATCCTGTGAGAAGAACTCAATCTGTTCTCTAAAGCCACTTTAGCATTCTCACCATTCACCGGCTGCACTGAGGATTGCACCAAAGGATTTACATTTTCAATTCAGTTTATTTTGTATAGCCCAATATCAGAAATTAAAAATTTGCATTAGAGGGCTTTACAATCTGTCCACATAGGACATTCCTGACCTTTGACCTCACATCAGGAAAAAAAAAAAATAGAAGAAGAAAACAAATTACAGGGGAAAAAAGGGAAGAACCCTTCAGGAGAGCAACAGAGGAGGATCCCTCTCCAGGATGGACAGAACAACAGATGTCATGTGACCAGAAGTTACAGAATCATGAGTTACAACACATTCAATGAGTATGATAGAGTGTATAATAGTTGGTAGTAGGCATTACAGTTACTGTAAGTAAAAGTCTGCATACATGTTCTGGAAAAAAATATTTCATTTTATGACAATTAAAGTGACTAGAGAAGTTTTGTTGTAATGAAGAGTAGGATTTTAACGTTAGCATACAATAAACATTAATTAAGATGATTTTATTTAAAGGAACGTTATTTGTCACGTGGGTTATCAAGTCTGTTTGAATTACACATCACCTTGTCTTTATCACCGATTCACAATATTTTAGACGTTAGCAAACATATCTGCAATATCACGGTCTGGAGAAAAAAAAGTCTGGAAAAAAGAAAAAAGGAAAACAACAGAATTACCTTGGTGCGAATCTCCAACGCCCGTCTCATCTCCTCCTCGGCCACGGCGAAGGTGAGGACATCGTGGTTCTGGTGGCGGCCTTCTGCGAAGCACGTGCCGCACAGCAGGCTCATGTCGTTGGAGCAGAAGTACTCGAGGGGCCGCCGGTGGGCGCCGCAGCCGCTCGCCCCCGGCTCCCCCACGGGCTCCACCACGGCGTGCGCCCTCAGCGCCTCCTTCTCCTGGTGCCTCTGGAGGTGCCCGGAGCACAGCGACACCTCGCAGCTCAGGCACGTCTTCACGGCCGGCGACTCCTTGTCGAGG
Organism: Liparis tanakae; assembly: GCA_036178185.1. Lineage (NCBI taxonomy): Eukaryota > Metazoa > Chordata > Actinopteri > Perciformes > Liparidae > Liparis > Liparis tanakae. The sequence goes on along the minus strand of CM070097.1, from coordinate 19,364,993 downwards.
CAGTGGTCGCACAGAACCTTCGCCTTCTCCGGCTCCTTCTCCGGACGGCTTTCCGGACGTCTTTCCGGCTGGCTTTCCGGCTGTGCCGCGGTGGCTTGGTAGCCCTCGATGATGCTGGAGAGCTTGAAGTTCTTCCTCAGGGTGTCCACACCTTGATACTCCTCGCGGCACTCCGGGCAACGGTGAGGCGCCTTGTCCGTCCGGTCGGCGGTCTTGCGGATGCAGGCCCAGCAGTAGTTGTGGCCGCAGGGGAGCACCACCGGATCGGAGAACAGCTGCAGGCAGATGGGGCAGCTCAGCTCGTGGGCCAGCTGCCCCTCCGGCTTGGACAAAGACATGACTGGACGCTTCTTCTTCTGCCGCTTGACGATTCTTTCTCTTGCCTCCGAACGCGTCTTTCCGTGGGCACACTTCACAGCGTCTCCTCTTCTCAGGCCGGTGAGGCTACTGTTGAGGCGACAATGACAACCGGTAATACAGGCGGTGGACAAAACAAGCGAAGTCAGATGCAGTGAACAGATGATCAGATTGGTAGGAAGCGCATCAACACTCGTGCAGGGCAGCATTCCTTTTCAGACAAGGCATGTTCTCTGCACAGCCAAAAGTTTCCACCACCACAAGGGCTGGCTGTTGATGGTGAAAACAATGCGACGCATGACAATAGTCATGTGCCCTCAGGGCTCATTTTGGAAAATTAAAAAGTCAATTATGTGCTAGGAGCCGCCTTAACTGGAGAGCAGCGAGAACAAAGTCTTGGTTCATTATGTGCGCGACAAGCGAGTCGTGTGCGTTTCTACACGCGTCGGGATAATAATAACTATATGTATTTATATGTGCACGTTTGAAAACAATGTTTACAAAGTGCTTCACAGAGAGTCAAAGCAAAACAAAGGGAATAGCAAGAAACCAATATTACATTAAAAAAATATATATCAAAATTCTAATTAAATTAAAATTCTAATTAAAAATTTAAATTCTAATTAAATTTTAAATTTATTAAAAACTGAGAAACTAAATTAGGGCAACCAAAGTTCTGCATAAAAAGACTAGATCATTTAAAAGCTGTTCTATAAAAATGGATTTTAAGAAGTGGTTTAAAAGAAGTTACGGGATGCACGCCAAACCGAACACACACGACTTCTGTTGACTGTAAAGAGACTTTTCAGTTAATGCCACAAGGTCATCTTACAAGATCAAGTGGAAAAAAAGAAAATAGTAAAGTTGAAAGTGCTTTCGTGTTTTCTATAATTACACACCCAGCTGTATGTAAGTGGTGACTGGCTGTTTCCAAAATAAATGGCGACTGCGGGCACTGCATCCTGGGCAGAACGCACATCACCTCAGGAGGGTATTGAAGCATAACATGTAGCTCCTGAAATAGATACAGCGTTGAATACTCTATAGTACATAGTCTATACTATTTAGGAAATGCATAAACACCACTTTAAGCCAACCGTCAAGGGTTTGACAACATATCCAAATTATAACCATTTAAGAGTTTGCTGAGGGGGGTGTAGGTGTAACAGGTTCTAGGCTGTCACCGGTAGGTTTCTCCACCCCCAAGCACCAGAGGACTAGCACACTGAGTTGTAGTCGGTAATGTTCTTTATTTAGCTGCAGAATGGGCCTCTTCTCTCCCCTCTCGTGCCTCCATCTCTATGCCACCTCATGTGGGGTAGAGACACTGACCAGTCACCTCATTTAGGAGTAGACTTAAGACTTTACTCTTTGGTAGTCTTATAGTCAGGGTTGAATCAGGTTTGCCCTGGCCCAGCCCCTAGTAATGCTGCTATAGGCTTATAGGCTGCTGGGGGATGTCTTAGGATACAATGAGCACCTCTCTCCTCTTCTCTCTCTACTTATGGATGAATTTTCATCTCTCCATTGCACATTATTAACTCTGCTTCCTTCCCGGAGTCCTTGTGACTTCACGTCTCGTAGGGTTCATCGGACCTGGCTGCGTCTGATGCCATGGCCCTGCTGATGCTCCGCCCACTTCTCCTCTCTACCTCCATCTGCCTGATGGATCATGGAGGTCTGGATCGTGGTCCATGCCTACTACCAACTGTTATACACTCTTTCATACTCATTGAATGTGTTGTAACTCTGTAATGATTCCTTCTGGTCACATGACATATATATATATTCTTTCCATCCTAGAGAGGGATCTTCCTCTGACGCTCTCTTTAAATATTGTTTCCCTTTTTGTTCCCTTTTGTTTCTTGGGAGTTTTTGCTGATCCGATGTGAGGTCGAGGGACAGGGATGTCGTATAGATTGCTGTGGCAGACCGTCCGGACCTTCTCTAAGGCTTCTCTGAAGGCCTAAACATAATAACAAAGCTAAAGCTATTTTATCATTAAAAGAAAAATGTAACAAATATATGTCTTAATGTTTAGTTTCTTATTGTCTTCCTCTGTTATTGTGCTTCCATCCGGCAGCTGCTTGTTGTGTTCTGCAGTCGCGTTGTGTTCACTTGTCTCTGTTGTTTCTATGTTTTTTTCTGATTCTATTGAGTGAGGCGTTTTAGTGCCACAGTTCTGTCTGATTATTTTGTCATGTTTTGTTTTATATAAAGATGACTGGTTCTTGTAAACGGTTCTTGTCATTGTGTTTAAAATGGTGGTGTGGACTACGAGCAATGTCCGTTAATGACTCAGCATCCCGTCATGCGCATATTTATCTATCTGCACTCTGTATTTGTAGGCATTGCGCTTCATGTGTTCACCGGAACTCTGGTGAACTAAAATCTTACATTAGGTTGTTCAACTGAAGTAAGACAGCATTGAAGGCCTAGGTAAAAAATACACGGCCCACCACTGATATATAGATATAGGCAAAGGAAAGCAGCATAACATAACATAAGTAATCAGAACACAAAGCCCACTGAGGCAAATTTGTAATTTGTGAAAAAAATCTAAGTAAACTAAATTGAATCAGCTGATCGTCTGCAGCTGAGACCAATTAGGCATATTGCCAGCACCTGTTCCCTGAGCCACTCCCCCACACCTCCACAGCTGATCCTAGCCACACCCAGCCACCACGGTAACACGTGACTATGTGCCTCTGTCTCCCCCTGCAGGCTGGTAGCAGAGTGGCGGATGTGCAGAGGAGTGGAAGAGCAGACGCAGGCTTTCTTTGAAGGGATCAACGAGGTCCTCCCTCAGCAGTACCTGCAGTACTTTGATGCTAAAGAGCTCGAGGTATGGATTATCATGCATGTGATAACTGATATGTTATGGTCAAGAGACCGATTGTAAAGCACTCTGAGACAAATTAGTAATTTGTGAAAAAAGGAGATTTTTAATCTCAATGAGGCATTTCCTGGTTAAATAAATAAAATAAAAAATAATAAAAAATATTATTATTTATATTGACTAAATTATATTCTTCTAACGTTACCCTGCTATGTGTTTGCATCGTTAAAATATCCGGGTTTAATTATTTATTCTTTATATTGACTAATTAATATTCTTCTAACGTTAATACGAATATGTATCACTGGCTTTTATTTTGATTCTCATTTTAAGCACTTCCGTTCTGTCGTTTTTGGTTTCAGACGGCAGAAACGAAATACCGAGGTGTTTTTTGGTTTGAAACGGAAAACGAAAAAAACACGTGATATCCGTATTCTGTATTTGGAATGAAACGAAAAAAACAAACTAACAAAACGTACACGGACTGATGGGCCCTTTCTGAACAACACCGACACGCCACGTTCAGGAGTCCAGGAGGCCGAGCTCTGTGTCCGGCTGCTGGAGGCGAGGAGCTTCCTGACCTCCAGGAGCTGCTGGACCAGATGCCGGCTCGTGTCTCCTGTCCTCAGCCTCCAGAGGACGTCAGTCACGCTGCTGAGGGCCAGCGGTGTGGAGACGTCCTCCTCCATGTCGTCTGCTCTCTGGTTTCAATGTTCTCCATCCAGGGAGGAGGTTGGTATAAAAGCATCGTTTCACATACTGCCGGGGTCCCTTACTTACTTTCCTATTTTCTATTTTTGTCAATGAAACTCTTGTAAATATAAATGATGCATTGCTTTAGTTGGATTATTTAGAGTGAAGATATATGTTGGTATTTGTTACTGATTGTTGGCGACTGACATGACACATGTTGACGTTTTGACATTCAGGATGTTTTGTACGATAAAATATCTTTGTGGTCATTTAAGCTTTTTTTTGGCAAAACACAAAACAAAAATCAAATTTTGGGTTCAATCGTTTACCCGTTATGAAGATGAAAAATGAGCACTGGCGTAAACTAACAATATATTACTGACATTTATTATTAAGAATCAACACAATAAGTAAATATAAAAACTATAACAATGTAGTTCAGAAGTCTCAACCATTAAAGTTGATTTATAACCCAATATGAACATCATAACAGTGTTTGCTGACCCAGTAGTTTTGAATAAAGAGACATATTTAGATTTTGTTGTACATTTATTCATTAAAATCAGGAGATAAATCTAAATACTGTACACAGTTTATATCAACATACAGTATTCCATGTGACAAGTGAAATAACTATTATGTTTTGTTCAGGCTGAAGCGTCCGTCTTCTTCCTGTGTGGGCGGGGCGGGCGGTGTCGGGGGTATGGGTGGACGGGCGGGGGGGGGTCCTGTAGAAGGTGTGTGTGTGTGTGGGGGGTCCTGTAGAAGATGTGTGGGGGGTCCTGTAGTAGAAGGTGTGTGTGTGGGGGTCCTGTAGTCCTGTAGAAGGTGGTGTGTGGGGGGGTCCAGTAGTCCTGTAGAAGGTGGTGTGTGTGGGGGGGGTCCTGTAGTCCTGTAGAAGGTACGTTCCACAACTAAAGAGAGGGTGAGAGGAAAGGAAATCAAGGACACATACGGGAGAACATTCCTGCCAACTGCCACAAGACATATATATGTGTATATATATATATATATATATATAAAGAATTGTGGCAGTTGGCAGGCATGTTATCTATCTATCTATCTATCTATCTATCTATCCATCTATCTTTTGCAAAGTATGTGTTCATATACAAAGAATGTGTGGTGGTGCAACATTAGACAACATTAAACAATCAACAATCAACAAAGTGCAAGAATTGTGACATTACATTTCAAATTAAATCAAACTTTATTTGTACGCCGCATTTCATACAAGGAAGTAACACAATGCGCCTCACAGTAGGAAAGAAAAAGGGGGGGGGTTTACAAACACTTGTAAAAAACACACAGATTTTCAAGATTTTACATTTACAGTAGAATATAAAATAAAGTGAACATACAAACCAATAACAGTAGTTTAAGAGATAAGAGAGATAAGATAAGATATTCTTGTATTAGTCAGATTAGTAGAAATTTCAGGATCACAGCAGTGAGTGTAGATGAGAGCATTAATAAAAATAAAAAATACAAATAAAAACACAAAACATAATACTAAATACTAAATACTAAAATACTAAATACTAAATACTAAAATACTAATACTAAAATACTAAATACTACAAGGAGAAAACAAAGTAAAGTGTTAAACAGTGTACGTGTAAGTTTAAAGGGACAAGTGTATAAATTACCTGATGACTTACAATAACTTACCTGATGATTTACCTCATGACTTACCTGCGGGCCCGTCCGTGTCGGGCCCGTCTGCGTCTCACGAGTCGGAGGAGTCGGAGTCGGACGAGTCGGAGCCGGACCCCGTCAGCTGGGAAACGGACCTCCACCTCCGGGGCATCTGGGTGGAAACGCTCCTCCAACAAAGCAAAATACGCCAATACATCATTCTCATGTTGCGCGTTAAAATGCTGGACTAACCTGACGGCCCTAGGGAGGCCGGGAGCTCCCTCGTAGTCTCCACCAGCTGCAGGGAAACATTTAAGGATTTGTCACGCCTTGAAATATTTCTGCATTACATCGAGCAATAATAGATTCAGATTCCAGCTGCTAATCAATCCGTTAGCAGGTCAATGTACAACTGTTTAGACTTGTGAGCCACGCCTTCCAGACTAGACAATGTTTCATATCTTCTCACTTTCCCCATATATAAACCTTTAATTGTGCATCGCTCTGATTTCTTACCTCCGTAGTCGATTCCCAGGGCTGCCCCCGGGGGGCTGGGTGGGGGCGAGGGTGGAGGCTGCGGAGCTCCAACGAAGTCGGCACCAGCTGCAGGGAAACATTCAAACAGGATTCGTCACGCCATGAAATATTTCTGGATTACATCGAGCAATAATAGATTCAGATTCCGGCTGCTAATCAATCCGTTAGCAGGTCAATGTACAACTGTTTAGACTCGTGAGCCACACAATAACATAAATGCTAAATATGAATATAAAACGTACCTCCGGGGAAGAAGCGCGCGTGGAAGTCCATCCTCCGGCTTCTCAGCGGTCCGCGGAAGAGGAAGTCAGGAGCTAGAACGAGATTCAAGGACAACTTTCAGCTAGCGGTCAACAGCTCAAGGAGTGATACTCACAGCTCTGGTCAACAAGAAGGTTCAAGCTCGGGTCGAGGTCAAAGGGCAAAGGGGCGAGGCTTCCAAAGGTTGACCTGAAGAAAGACAGTAAAGGAGCGTCACCAGCAGAAAGTCAATTCCTCTACAGGTGTCCGTTACAGCGCCTGTTGCTGTCACAACACGCAGCGAAACAACGTATAACATCATAATAAATAAGACTCGAGGACGCAGTGAAACATGGCGATGTTAACCCGGCATGACCACTGTGACCTCTTCCGTCCATAACTCATTACTCTCCACTTCACGAGGTGCATCTCGGAGCGCGTGGAGGAGACGCTGGAGGCAGCGCGCGCGCTCGTGCACTCCCATCAGTAAACTCTACTTAACCAACAAAGCACCGCGACAACGAGCACCGTGCATTTTAATATCAAATAAACCACTTTAATATGATAAAGTAAAAGGAGCAGACGTGTGTACAACAAGGCCCGTTTCATCGGTCACAACAGAGCAGCTCGGGGTCACGCGCAGCTCAGGTGAGGTGACCGCTGGGCGCGAGCGTTCCATAAGGTTACCATGGCGACGAGTTTTTGCATTTTACAATGTTGATTTGAGAATTCCATAAAAATGCCTCAGGCGCCATCTTTTTTCAGGAATTGCAAAGTTGCACTTCGACGTTTTGATGACGTAAAACAAAAATTCCAGGAGTTTCGAAGCTTTGCACTGACTGTGACCACATTCCGCACATCTCCCGAAATTTTCAAGACATTCTGCATTAAAATACTCTTTTTACACGACGAATCATCGACTGAGAGTCACATTTCACAAAATATGTTTTCACCAACATTTTCTGTCAACATTCTAAACCTTAAAACTCAAAAAGTTTCACTGATTTCTAAACTGAGAACACTTTAATGGATTTAAGGGGATACATGCATAATAAAAATGCTAAATTAAATGAATAAATGGTCTTACCTGCACAGGTATGGTCCAAGTCACAGTCCGGTCCCTTCAGCCGGGCTCGTCGACTCGGCTCTCGGCTCTCGGAGGGCCTCCTCGGGGTCTCGGGTCTCTCTAGTCCGGGTCTCGTGGAGTTCTGGTCGCCAACAAGTGTAGTTTCCAACAAAAAGTCTCAAGCAGGGCAAAAGTCTCAGAGTTTCCTTCGCGGGTTTGGGTTCACAGGAGGGTTCACAGGTGAGGTCCGCTCGTGTCAAAGTCCAAGGTGCAAAGGGAAGAATCAGAACGTCCGCGACCTTAAATACCCGGTCCGGTTGCCATGGCATTGACGTACGTGCGTGCGTGCGTGCATGAGTGCGTGCGTGCGTCGATTGAACAATACAGAGAGACATATTAATTATTTCCCCCATGTTTTTTAGATATATATTTGATTCATACGAGTTAATATAATAATTATTATTACTATGATTATGATTATAATAATAATAAAATAATAATAATTATTATTATATTATTATTATTTCTTCAGTACAGCTGTATGAGCTGTAAAACCAAAATGGATGCTAAATGTAATATATTATTTTACATATTATTATCTTATTATTAAAACATAAATGTCACTATTTGATGCACTGCACCAGCTTGTAGTTTCAGCTATTTAGCATCTGTAGTCTCTTGACAGACCATAACACACATAAAAAAATAACAGTACAGGATGAGACACACTGCAACAGTATATGTAAGAAGAAAACAAAACAAATAATGTATTCTTTTATTTGGAAATATTGACAGGTACATAACACAGTAAACATTAACTGATATTTCCATTGTTTATCCTCTTTTTGTTGAAATGTCAGATAACAAACCCACTCCCCCCGCCCCTCCCACTGTATACACCGAGAGTACAGGACATTAAATACATAAACAATACATACAAAGAGGTCACCTCATTTCGCCGAGCCAGACGTACACACACACACACACACATACACGCACACACACACACACACACACACACACACACACACACACACATCTGGAACATCTGTATGTAGACACACCTGCACAGTCAATACCCAGTATCACACAAGTACAATATATCCAGAAATTAAATACAATATGAGTTGTTCTTCTTCTTTGAGTACGGCCAACCTATCCTACCACATGACTTGGAGAAAAGACACAACTAAACATCATAAATAGGATATTATAATTCTACAACTGACAAATCTCCGGCTCAAGATTTATTTCCCAGGAATGTAGACACATTACTTCTTCATTAATCAGTATTTAAGAATAAAACGTACTCTCTCTGTCATCAATTCCCCCAAACGTGTTTGGATATCTGTCAGGGCATTGTTTTTGGTTTGAGCACCTGACCCCCAAAATGTCTGTGCACCCCCCCCCCCACACACACACACACACACACACTTCTTGACTACTTGACCACCGCTAATCTATCTCCTTTACCTCTCAATTGAACTGCATTCGGGCCCACTAACCAATCACAGCGTAGGTTCATCTGACATACGTTCACAAGCTTCCAGAAGGCCAAAGACCTAAAAACAATACACCCATTATGTCAAACTAGCGATATGATTGGTTGAAGATGATGTCAATCACGATAAGGTCCCCATGTACTTCAAGCAGGCTGTGCTTGTCTTGGCCTGAGATGAGCTGCTCTTCTTCCATAGAGACTGTGGAGGTGAAATCTGATTGGATAATTGGATAAGTTTTTATGTATTTATTTATAATTATAAAATAGCTTTAACAGGTGTATGCTCATTATATCATAATTATTTAAAAAAAATAGTTACAATCACTCAATCATTCATACATCATAGAAAAAACTTCACAATTTATTATAAAATATGAGCTTGTTATGTATGTATATACAACAGTATAGTGTTTGACATGCTTTCAACAATATTGGTCTGTGTGTTTCTGAAAGTCTAAAGGCTAAATATGATTAATACTAAAAACTGTGTGAAATCTATTTGTTTCCCTTCTATTTCCCTTCTGTTATCTTAAAATCCTCTCATTAATCTTAGTTATTTGTCTCTATATATTTGCTTATACTTTATCTTTCAGTCATCTCCCTCAATTCGCAAATTCAAATCACATTTTAAATACATTTTCATGTCACTTATAACTGCACCAAATATTTTAATGAATGCATTTAAAAACACTGATAATGATTTCAAAATAATAAGAATAAAATGGAGTTAAACTTGTAAATAATGATTTGCCTTAATACCACCTTGTCCTCTTGTGTGACACCTGAAGGACATTTCAGCCATTTGTATCAGTTAAGCACTCCGCTATTTCAAACTCGTTAGACATTAGTATGAGCCAAATTTGTGTTGTTTTGAATATTTGTACATTTAATAATAATTACATTTAGGGTTGTCACACCAAAAGACCAAAAGTTAGCGCTGTTATAGTGGTTACAATTAGTTTTTAAATGTTCATGTAATGGGGAATTGAATCAGGAACCTAAACTTGAATGGGGTCCTTTAACTATGTAGAACTGTAAAATGAAGATATGATGCCAAATGATGGACATAGTTTTCAGTGTCAAAATATATCGAGTTCGCATAGAATGAAAAAAAGATTGCTATTTACTAAAATATGATACTATGATACAAAAGTTGCAGTTCATTCACCAAAGGAAAGAGATTTGGCTCCAAAAAAAAAGTAAAATCAAAGAATAAAATTAAGCAGTTTTTAAAATAACAGGTCGATGTCAAGAATACATGCTTCATAATTTGCTTAATTTAAAATGATGATTTTTGAAATAATTAAAACACAAGATAAGTCACATCCACAGCCTGGTAAGCTGTTTTATGGTAAATGAGCTTCACTCATAAAATGACAAACCAAATAGTTAATGTAGTGGATCCTCTTTATTTGTGTATCCATGTTAACGTGTGATGCAGCATTAACCCATGACTTTGCAAGCGTGCATGTGTGTGTGTGTGTATATATATATATATATATATATATATATATATATATATATATATATATATATATATATATATATATATAAAGCTCCACATGTGATAACATTCTCCCATTTCTCTTACTGGAAATATTTATGCTAAGTCCTCATTTGAGCATGCAGTTCAAACAGACAGGGTCCGGTGTTCTTTCCCCTTTTTCCAAACGCAGTCAGCCTCCGGGGGGCCTTCCCAGACAAGACGAAGCATTGTGAGTGCGGCCCGCCCCTCCCCTCTTCCCTGCCCCAATATGCATGTGTTTATATCAAGGCCTGATATCCATTTTCCATCGCACACTCCTTGTCGGCCCGGAGTTATTTATTTTTAGCAAACAGGGAACAGTTTCAAGGGAGCTGTGTGATCCATCACAGGTGTCCCGTCGCCCACTGAGAGGACGCGCCGCCCGACGCTGGTTGAAGAGAAGAAGATGAAAAAGAATCGGCGGGTTCGGCAGCAGTCGGCAGCATGGCCGCCGACCTCCGCGGCTACGAGAAAAGCGTTGCATGAGAGCGGGATTGTTACCGCCTGATGTAAATATGTCTGGTCTTTCGACACCAGCCTGATTGTGTTTGTATTCATTTGATCATTGTGGGACCACATGCCAAGTTTTTTCCCTAAAAAGTTTTGAGGAACTGTTACTCCCATACTGCAAACCTTATAAGATTTGCACAATGTTTAAATGTAGCGTACACACTTAAAAAAGACCAACAGATTTTGGGCCTGATTTCCCCCGCCTCCCCAAACACACACACACACATACACACACACACACACACACACACACACACACACACCTGCCAGACTTTTCTTTGGTTTGTGTGGTCGGGTGTATTTAGGATGGACGGAGGAGTACTTTGTGGAGGGGGCCGGTGGAAATCAGCAGCTTCTGAACGTGGCCAAGACCAGAGAGATGGCGGTGGACCTCAGGAGGAAGAAGACAGCTCCACAACCGCTGAGACTTCTGGGAGAGGATGTGGACATGGCGGAGGAGTGCAGGTTCCTGGGTGTCTCCATCGACAGCAGACGGAACTGGAAGACCAACGTCAGCGCTGTGTACAAGAAGGGGAGGAGTCGACTCTTTTTCTTCAGGAAGCTTTGATCCTTTGATGTTGGAGATGCTCTACCAGTCTGTTGGACCGGTGCTCTGTACTGTTCCGTAGTCTGCTGGGGGAGCAGCATGGATCCGGAGACACCAACCGACTGGTGGGGAAGGCCGGCACCATCATTGGCTGCAGAGAGGAATATCCGGAAACAGGTGGTGGAGAGGACGATAATGAAGGAAGGATTTTCCATATTGGAGAACCGGACCACCCTCTGGACTACAGGGACAGTGGAGCACGTTCTCCAACAGGGACAGATACAGGAGAACATTCCTGATTCAGGAGAACATTCCTGATACAGAATCACATTTCAGATAAAGAAGAACATTCCTAATACATAATAATATTCCTGATACAGGAGAACATGCCTGATAAAGAAGAACATTACTGATACAGGAGAACATTCCTGATACAGGAGTACATTCCTGATACAGGGAAACATTCCTAATACAGGAGTACATTCCTGATACAGGAGAACATTCCTAAGACAGGAGAACATTCCTGATAGAGGAGAACTTTCCTGCCAACTGCTATGAGACTTTATAATAAATCACCTCTGGCCACATCCTCCTCAAATTTAATCAACATCTCACCACTTTCCCTTCTATACTTTATACTCACTTATATACACGGTGTATACTTGCATACTGCATTTTTTGCATTTTCTTTATTATTTTATTATTTAATTTGTAATATGTCTCACTTTGCTTTTTATTTTATTGTAAATATTGTGACCTTGTTTGATGCTGCTACAAATACATTTACCCTGGGGATGAATAAAGTCTGTCTGTATGTCTGTCTGTCTGTCTGTCTGTCTGTCTATCTATCTATCTATCTATCTATCTATCTACGTTAGTGTTTTTTCTTCTATATATCTGCTTCAAGGTCCATTCCAATCTTCAACATTTAGATCCAATATAATGGTGTGAGGGGGATTCGAAAGGAAGCAGAAGAAACAAAATAGCAAACAAAACCATTTATTATTATTTTTGGTGAGAACTCTCACACGTTAACATCTGTTTCGAAAGATTTGAACAATGTATGAATGTTGGCCATCCTCATTCGTACGCTATTGTAGAGTTTACAATGCAAACGCATCCGCATACTGATAATATGCTCTAAACAAATCCGGAGTAAATCATGACAGAGATGGGAGGTTGGTGGGTGGTTTGATTGGTTGTTTCAAGTTTCAAGTTTGAAGTTTCAAGTTTAAATTTTCAAGTTGTTATATTGTTTATTTCTTCTCATTGATGAACACTTTAAATTAAAATGTAAATGCTCCCAATTACAGCTAAAAGGCGGATTTCCATTGTCTGTCCCCCTGACAGAATGTACAGGCTGTTGTTGTGTGGGTTGGTTGTTGGGTTGGTTGGTTGTTGTGTGGGTCGGTGGGTGGCGAGGTGGACGTGTCAACAAAGACAAGACGTGCAACCAAGAGACTCGAGGTGTTTTCCACGTGTCTTCTGTTATGTTGTTGACATATACGTATTCGACAAAGTTCACACATTTATTTCAAGCCCGGCCATTAAGTTTCTTCTAGTCAGAGCAAAGCGGTTATGTCGCCTCCACTGTGGCCGCTATCATTGTGGACGACACATCACCGTATTTCACGATAACAACAAAGGCGTTACGAGACACGTCAAAAAAACTCATATAAATGCCCTAACACGGCAAATCACATTTTACGAGTTTATTTTGCCGCCCTGTTGTTATCTGTGGCTCCCTAAAGACTTTTTGGACACGAATAAACGGATGTTTACATCCAGCGTTTTGCATCGAAACACATGCGTCCATGATGCCTGCCCCATGTGCTGAATGTATCTCCCTCCACATAAAAACACCTGCTTAGCCTCATTTCAAAGTGCTTCAAATCCTGTTTCCTTTGCGTTCATATTTACGAAAATCGTCGGGAAGCCTCACTCCAGGCCTCCGCTGGTGCATTGCCACGTTTGTTTGCACGATTTCTGGCAACTCTCCGGCAGTGATGGCCGCCACACATGGGTACCGGCTGCACTCAAGACCAGTACCGTGGTCACGCAGGTGGACTGTATTTCTAAAAGCTCAGCAGAGGATGAGAGGAAACCCCGTCAAAACCTAACTCCGTTTGACATCAACACTTTGCTCGTCACTCGTGAAACAGAAACTGACTTTAAATCAAATGTTGTCAACACTGTGACACGTTTTGGAGTAATTCAATTCAGCTGCTCTCTACTTTACTGTGCAAGCTATGTGCACGGTTAGGGCAATATTAACCTCTGAGAAGAGGAATACTCCTGATATACATATGATATCTTCATCAGCCAATCACAATCAAACATGCAATCGCACTAGGACATAACTGGCGAAAAGTGAAACCAAAGAGGAAGTGCCTTAAATGACTCCTGTGGTTGTATAGAAGTCCATGAGGAAATTACTATACTTCTAACTTGATTTATTGCCTCAGTAAACATCGTAAACATGAGTTTATGGTCTAAATCTCAAGTTTTCAAGTCTACAAGTGTATTCAATACAGCATGATGCTCATGTGGTAAATTACAGTCAAATTTAGAGTTCAATAGAGGGGGAATACAAGGGTCTCTTTCCAATTCTGACTGATCCCCATTTTTGTCGAAATATGACTGGCTCAGTTATTTACGTTGTGAATGTGACAAGTAGGCAAGTGGGCTTGTCTGGCCAGACATGTTTTGGTTCAGCGCGGTATTGTTGTGGCGATAAAAACACACACCGTCATGGTGAAACAGATCTGCGGTCGGACAATAGGCTCTTTCTGTCGTGGACTTCAGCTATCTCCTACGTTTACTCAGTGGAGAGAGCTTGCTGTTCTGCTCCGGGTCCTAACGGTGCCAGTTCAAAAGCAAACTGTTTTCAACAACACAATAGACTGTTCTCTCGTCTGGGTGTGGCTGTGACCCATGCTACAGGCTCGCCCAGAAGTTTGGATAGCAGAGTCCACGTTGGACCCGGACAGAGGCTTGTTCTACATGAAAGTAAAAACATTGTCCCAAGGGCCTCAATATGTCTTTAATGCTGTGATTAGACCTCCTCCCTCCAGCTGAGATACTGCCAGGGCACTTTCCAATCATTTATTAAAGATGTGTTTATTTTTTGGGATTAGAGTTATTTACAAGAGTTATTTACTTAATAATGACGTCTGATTGGAGGCCGTAGTTTGTAAGGATGTACCGTTGTATTTATTTCATCAGTTTTTAGACATTAATATTCCTCCTCAATCTCTAATGATGATCTGCCACACCTGCAACAGTGTCAAAGAAAATCAAGAAAATGAACAATGAAAGAATCATTACTTTAGTTTCTAACCATTACTCCATCTGCCTGGAATGTCCCGTGTTGAAGAATCGTCACATTTCACTATTTATAAAGCAGAGATAAGTACCAATGCGACTCTTCTCCAAAACCCGAAACCAAAACATTGGTGGAGCCTCTTTCACAGATTGTTGTTTCTTTTTCTCTGAACTATAATGAAAGCAGCCGATGATGGTGCTGAGAGTGGAGGCAGGGGGGACGGAGAGCCAGGCAGCGAGAAGGGGGGGATGGTAGCGACTCGCTCTGGAGGAAATCTGGAACCTATAAACTTGGGCAACTTCTATGACAAGAGGCAAACGTCACAACGGCTCTCTTTGGTTGGCTGTACGGCACACCTTTGTCTCCGCCTCGTCCCTTTGATCGGACCAATCGCTCGAGATTCGTTCTTCCTGTTGTCTTAAGCTCAGCTGTCCAAAAAGAGTCCTCCGGACCAATCGGTGGCTCAGAAGGGTGGGCAGCTGAAAAGTTTTGTGGTTCCCTCCCTTTAAAAAGTCAGATTCAGGTTGCCGTTGTCTCACATGCAGCTACAGGAGCGGGACTATGAGAGCAGCCGGGTTTGCCGATGCAGTTCACGCTCACAGAGACTGTCGGAGAGGATCGTTGGCAGGTTTTCACGTGTGCGGATGAAGAAGCGCCGCGGCGATCCGAGGCTGAGCGCCGATTACTCTCCGGCTTTGCTTCACACGTTCGGCTGTGACAAAGCATAACACTGAGAACTGCTGGAGAAGAAGGAGAAGGAGAGGGAGAAGAAGAACAACACGGCAGAAGGCCCCGGAGAAACGCTGAGGCGCCGCAGACGGAGTTCCTGGAGACGAAAGACGGAGCAGAGGAAAGCTGCACGGGAGGAAAAGCAGAGGGGGGAGATATATTGAGGGGAAAGAGAGAAGCACCGGAGATATTCCGAAGAGTGGAGGATAGAGAGTCCCGTAAAGGAGAGAGGAGACAGAAGGGAGAGAAAAAAACGTGGCCAAGCATGAGAGAGGAGGAGCACTCCAATGATGACCACCCTGAGGGAGGGGTGGTTTCCAGCGAGGAGAACACGGTAAGACCGCCATCCAACGCCTGTCCCGTCGTCGTAGCGACGCCGGGGGTCAACGGGCGTAAGCGGCAGACGGGCCCACCCACGGAGGATCACGTTACGACGGTCGCTCCCAACACATCGGCCAACGACTGCAAGATCAAGCCGGCGGAAGACGTCCAGGTCTACACGCTGACCGGACCCAAAAGAGTCAAGAAGAGCCCTCAACACCGGCCGCCTTCCTCCGGCCCGTCCCTCTCGCCGGGCCCCGGCAACAGTCCCGGAGATCTCTCCTCCCTCGAGGACCCGCACGGCCAACGGGTCATCGCCAACATCCGGGAGCGCCAACGGACACAATCTCTGAACGACGCCTTCTCCTCGTTGCGCCAGATAATCCCGACGCTGCCCTCCGACAAGCTGAGCAAGATCCAGACCCTGAAGTTGGCGTCGCGCTACATCGACTTCCTGTACCAGGTTCTGCAGAACGACGAGATGGACACAAAGCTGGCCGGATGTAACTACCTGGCCCACGAGAAACTGAGCTACGCCTTCTCCGTGTGGAGGATGGAGGGGGCTTGGTCCACCATGTCTGCTGGCCACTAGCCCTGCCTGAAAGCAAGGTTCGTCTTTTGCCCTGAAGCGTATGGCGAATGTCCCGCGGCAGGGGAGTATTGTGACTTGACACCAGGAATCTGAACTGTGTCTTCTCCCCAGTGGACTATCTGACACCTCGATGTAGCTCATCTCCAGGATGATGGGCGGACTATTTGACATTTTGAGCGCGATCCTTTTGACGGAGCTGATTTTTAAGCCACTATCCCTTCATGGAGGGATTTCGATCAGACGGTATCTTATAATAATTCTATTGTTTTGCTTGCCAAAAGCAGCTAATGCTGCTCAAGGGAGCCAAGGACATTGTTAAAGAAAATAATCACAACAGAGACGTTGTGCTCAGTGGTTGATTCCTAGCTTCTTCTTCTTTCTTTTCTTAAAAGGCACCATTACTATCGTCTTCTTCATAGGTATGCATACTTCGAGCCACAGTTGAACTTCATTTCATTCAACTCTATTTCTGTCTCAGGCTAGCAAGTGTATGAAGTGTTGTGTAATATTTAACGAGCAGCAACGAGAAAATGCAGAGAAAGGATTTGAGGAAAGTCCGGACTGGAAAGACAGAATTGGATGTTCCAAGAGAGATTGGACCTTTGACTTTTCCGTACCCTTTCAACTCCCACTTTGCCAAGACTTACATATCATGAATCCCTGGCCGCCGCTTAACAGAAGCGACGGTGGAAAAAGTAGCCACGGGCAGCCGTCGTCTTGACTTGAGTTTCTCCTCTTTGTACCCAAAGCGAGCCCCTTTGTTTCTTCTGGTGCCAAAAAAACTCTCCTCTTGAAATTCTTTCCTCTCGTTCTGGCCCAAATTTGCTTGCGTTGCACGAAACGGTGATGCAGCTACAGCGAGCTGACGAGGAGGCGTAATGAAAACAAACTGCCTCGCAAAAGCCATGAATCATGTGTGTCACCATCAAAGGGGAGGCTGATGTGGCTCCCCGCTGGGCTCCCATAAACCACTGGAAGTGATGGAGGAGGTGAGAGCTGATTTATGCACACGCACACGCACACACACGCGCACACACACACACACATACATGCATAGGTGAAGCCGTGCGCTTGAACCGCTGCACACAAAAAAAGCACCTCCCCCCATGTCTTTTTTGTGTGTTTTTTTTAAAGTCAACATCCAGAATTGTTAAATTGTATAAATAAAAATAGTTTTGTGTCATTACAACACTGATTTTTGTCTTGTTTAGCCGTGCTCCCATGTAAACAACCAAACTCCGAAGAGGTGGGAGTTAAAGTTCTGGTTGTACTCGATATATAAATATAAATATCCATGACAAACCACCTCTTACTTCATAGCCTGTATGCATGAAGCCCAGCAGCCTATCATTAGACGGTCCCGGGGAGGTGGCTAATGTTTCCAGCTCCAGACTAATGAAGTCTTTTTTCTTTACCTCGCAGACGGCAGAGCGTGGTCCCCGTGGAATAACCTTTACTGGCATGTTGGAAGACACTTGACATTTGAAAATAATTCCGCTTTGGGCCAAAAGGGAAAAGCATCCCCCTGTGCATGTTGTGTATAAAACAAGAGTGTTTGGCTCTAAGGATTGTGGGGGATGAATTTCTGAGTGCACCATAACTTAGCATTCGTCTAGTTACTGAGACAGTGTGATGGATACTTATTGGTATCCCCTCGCCCATATACTTCAATACTGAGCCCCAGTTTAACACCCAAGCCTCACCGCGTATGACATTTAGATAAAGCTTTGACTTCTTGTGTTGATTCGAGCATCTTATGAATAAAAACGTGACATTTAATTCTTTTATTTTCTCCGATGATGAAATCACTTGAATTGTTATCGTTATCTTCCTCTCGTGGCACCACAGAAATATGAAATGACATCGCGTTGGTGGTCAGCGACCCCCACTGATGTTATTTTGGAATTATCTCATTTATATGTCCAACATCCAAAGATGAATGTGTCAGATTTGCCTCTTAAATGATGATCAGCGGTTACAGCAGTAACGTTTTGTCTTTTTCGTTTGTTTTTCCAGCTGCTGAATAAAAGGGACTGTGATCTTCCGTGTACATGTGTGCTCCGTGCTACCGTTACTGCCACTCTAAGCACATGGACTCTGATGCAAATGGGATTTCGACGAGGATGCAGGCTTACATGCAGAAAGAGGACATTTATGGACCAACTAAACCAACAAAGAGCTTTCCATTACTCAGAGCTGACATTACAGGTCAAGTTGGATGACTTTTGGTGTTTCATGCTCTACCCCCTGGATGTTATTCTGAAGAAACCTCTCTGATAGCTGTCACTGTAGGACAAACTGAACCTGCAGCTAAAGCAAGACTTCAACCTCGGACAGTGATTGGTGCGTTTGTCTCTTTTTACACCAGTTTACAGGCTTTGTTTTGGCTTTTTTTACTTGAAGAATATACATCATGGTGCTTTTTGTAAAAAAACAAACAGAAACACTGAGTGACACTGATGCAGCATGACTGACAAAATATATAACAAGCAGAAATAAATCCCTGGAGAACTAGCTGTGGTGATACACGAGTCAATATTTGTCTAAAGAAATTAAACTGTCTTCAAACTATTCACGGGATTCTTGTTTTGTGGAAAGCGGACGATGATCGGTGCAAAGACTCATGCTGGCGCCACACCCTCTTTGTCTCCTGTCTCTCTTGTTAAACTGCCTCTCTGGTTTTCCCTTCCTTCCTCCTTCCCCCGGTCTTTTTTTTTTTTTAATGAGGTCTGTGAGCCTTTCCCTGGTCAGTCAGGAACACTTAATTCCTCCAAAAAAGAACGTTAATGTGCAATTAAGGGTCCTGGGGAAATTTATAGCCCTGTTTTAAGCCCAAATTCTGAGTTGTGGCTTGATCTTTTCAGTAATGCTACAGTGGCCTGCAGGTTTACTCGTGTGTATCCTGATGCTTTAGCAAGAGTTAGATCATTAAAAGCTTTCACACAGCGCTACAGAATAACCGCTTTGATCAGTGTTGGGAAATGAGGAAAAGGAAATGCATATAATGATGAATCAACACATAGTCACACAGCTATTTATGAGGTTGAATACAAGGGGAGAACAACACCTTTTTTATTTGTTTTCAAATCAACAATGTGAGATTGTTCGACTCAATTTAGATCGAGTACAAATGTACCAGTCTTAAATTGAGTCGAACAATCTTAAGCTGAGACATCTTCACCCCTCCTGTTACCTTCACATTTACTAACATATTTTACCCTTGGTGTCAATGTGACCCCAGCAATTAAAACCTTCAGAAAATTATAAGAATTAATATTGTTTCCCAAGTTTAAGTGTGAGGTACTTTATGTTTGTTTGTTGACTACCTATACAGCCCTTTAAATATATAAAAAAGTTGATATTTCTTATATGTTTGACACAGTGAAAAACAGCCTGGGGTCAGATTGACCCCAAAGAACATCAACGTTAAACATTGAATGAGGTCAAATTGACCCTAAAGGTAACAGGAGGGTTAAACATTATGTTTGGCCTAAATATGATTACTATTACATTTAGAGCCCAGCTTTAAATTGTCGACAGGCAAAAGTTCAGATGGAAAATGTATTTAAATTGATGAAAATATTTTTTACAAAAAGTGTGGATTGCCCCCAAAGAACAGGTGCAACACAGGAGAGTGAAGTAGATGTCAGCCAAAGGGTGACGGTCCGGAGGAGATGTGTCAAGCACAAGAAGGGAAACAGGCGTGTGGGCGAACCATGGTGAGGCCTAATTGAGAAGAAATGGAATCTTAATTTGACTAATCTTAATCTTAATGAACCAGTTCCTTGCCCGATGTGCTAATATCTGTAATATGTTTACAGTGCAATTAAGTGTTCTCACTGCCTCGGGAGATTCATTCAGACGTGAGCTGTGTCCGTTCACAGACTTGAGAAGTTCGCCTGCTCTGTGGATCCATGCATGTTTCCATCGGCTGACTGAAGAGTCACCAAGCGCTTATCGAGTCACAAAGAAATTAAATGTGAAATAATTATACATCAATGACTGAAAAGGTGTGTTCTAAAGCTATAGCCGTTTACTCAAATAAAAAAAACAAATGTAAATGTGCCAGCGAGATGGTTGTCTGACCACTGCATTGACAACAGAGCACAACATTTGGGTTTAATGAATGATGGCTGAGGTAATGAATCCATATGTGCTTGCTTCTCAGGCTTTCTCCTAACTTTTAACATTGTTATTAACCCACAATTTAAATGTCAGAAACTGTTAATTACTGTACCTACAATATGCATGAACGTGGCATTAAAATTAGTTATATTTTGTGCAGCAATATTAAATTGACACCTTAAAGCGACACTATGTAACTTTTCCCCTGTAGCGCCCCCTTCAGGTATTTAACGTCTGGTCTCGAGCCATATATGGCTCTTCCGGCTCGTCTGCTCCCAGCTGATCGCGACCGGGCTGCCGCTGAACGCGACTCGCTGATCAGCGGCAGCCCGGTGTTCAACACAGCAGCATGTCACTCCGTCTCTACGAGTCGCGTAGCGGGGAAAATAAAAAGTCACCTGCGAGCGTGGACTGGCACTATAAGACGTTGCGTAATGCTGCCAGACAGCAAGTTGAACTACTTCCGCCGGAAGTACCGGGTCGGTCCCAACCATCTTACATTCAGCAGTTTTCAGCCCCCAGACCCCCGATGTCAGTGGCGGAGGCGCAAATCAACATATTAAAAGTCATTGTAGCGGCACATTTTTTTTCAAGCTGTTATTTTAAGGTGGAAAAGTTACATAGTGGGGCTTTAAAGCGACACTATGTAACTTTTCCCCTGTAGCGCCCCATTCAGGTATTTCACGTTTACTTCAGTGTTGTGAACTCTGTGTCTCGAGCCATATATGGCTCTTCCGGCTCGTGAGCTAACAGCTGATCGAGCAGCTGATCATGCGAGCTGCCCGCAGCGAGCCTGGCAGCCGCAGCATGTCACTCCGTCTGTACGCGTCGCGTAGCGGAGCAAATAAAAAGTCACCTGCGAGCGTGGACTGGCACTATATGACGTTGCGTAATCACTGCGAGAAAGATAGTTGAACTACTTCCGGTTCCCAAACCGGAAACACCGGGCGGCTGCAAACCATCTTTCATTCAGCGGTTTTCTGGCCACAGACCCCCGATGTCAGTGGCGGAGGCGCAAATCAACATATTAAAAGCCATTGTAGCGGCACAATTTTTTTCAAGCTGTTATTTTAAGGTGGAAAAGTTACATAGTGGGGCTTTAAAGGGACGGTAGACCCCCAAATCAAAATGACATATTTTCCTCTTACCTGTCAATCTAGATGATTTTAGTGTAGGTTGCCTAGTGTTGAAGATATTAGTCGTGGAGAGTTCAGCCTTCTCTCCGATAATGGAACTAGACAAATGCATTCGCAACTTCTCACACATGGTCTGTGATTATCTTGAGTAACTGGTCCTTGAGTACCCTCTAGTCCCCAAAACACAAGGACGCTGTTTGAAACCTTTGTTTGTGTTGTTGAGTTGTGGTGAAGGCACGTTTTGTGACATTTATCCTCAGCTCAGAGTGGTTTGCTGCCTCAACCTAAAGTTTGTTTTGCTGCCTCAACCTAAAGTTTGTTTTGTTGCCTCAACCTAAAGTTTGTTTTGTTGCCTCAACCTAAAGTTTGTTTTGTTGCCTCAACCTAAAGTTTGTTTTGCTGCCTCAACCTAAAGTTTGTTTTGTTGCCTCAACCTAAAGTTTGTTTTGTTGCCTCAACCTAAAGTTTGTTTTGTTGCCTGGACAATGTGTTTTGTTGCCTGGCCTAATGTTTGTTTGGTTGCCTGGACCTAACATTATTGTTGTTGCCTCAACATAACGTTTCTTTTGTTGCTTGGACCTAATATTTGTTTCGTTCTCTGAACCTAACATTCTTGTTTTTGCCTCAACTTTAAAGTTTGTTTTTCTTGCCTAGACCTAAAGTTTGTTGTTGCCTGGACCAAAAATGTGTGTTTGTTACCTGGACGTAATATTTGTTTTGTTGCCTCAACCTTAAAGTTTGTTTTGTTGCTTCACCCCAACATTCTTGTTGTTGCCTCAACGTCCCATTTGTTTTGTTGCCTGGACCTAACGTGATGTTAAGAAGTAACGTGCCACCATAATGTGGATCATTTTGGATTAACACAGTTCACTGATAAAAGGCTCATGGTCATTTCACATATTTATGTGAAAATAAGTCCTCTCAAAATAAAACCTCCTGAAGCTAGATTATTTGTATATTTGTATAGCTGCTGGCTCAACAACTATTATTATTTTTTTGTCCCTCATACTGCTTGGTGGCTTTCAGCGATACGTCATTTACTTAAGTTTTGTTCAGGCTAATATTGATAAATCTAATACACCTTCTTCGGTCTAAATATTTCCTCTGAAAAAAACAATTCATTTAGAATCTTCTCCCTTTAATATCTATAAATTCCTTTTGGTGATATTGTTTTCATATAGTTACTGCCAGCCTGCCACCATTTGAACACGTCTGTTTATTCTGTGAATCATTTCCGAAGAAATGAACTCAAGACGTTGTGAAGGCTGTCGTTTGTTTCTGTGGTGACGTCTGCACGCAGAGGCAAGGCAAACACAGATTTATACTGCAAATGATCGTTTTATTCAAGAGGAAAAAACAAAAACAACAGTACAAAATAGACAATCTTTCTATACATACACGTGGTAGGAAATGTGAAGGAAAGTAAAACATACAGGTAAATGATAAGGAATAGCATGAAACAAAAGATTTCAATGTCACGTTTATAGATACTACACAGTTACTGTAAGTCCAGTTAGTTAAGAGTTACGAACACACACAGGTACGACTGCTGAATGCATCAAGGCACATGTGTGACATGTGTACTTTGGTCATGGAGTTTCTATTTACAGCGTCTTTCTTTAAGAAGAAGGTCCACATGACATCAAGAATGAAGGGAATTAAGAGTGGAGGCAATACTGGCCTCTCCATAAGACGAAAGAACAGCCACTGGGAATATAATACAGGAGGTCATTTACAGTATGTGACGGACCTACACACACACACACACACACACACACACACACACACACACATACGCACACACACGCTAACAATTGCAAATGCATGCACAAAACACATTTTACATATGCACTAGTGCAAATGCAGTCACCAACGCTTTCTCATTCATACGCTCACACACACACACACACACACACACACACACATATGCCCTCCGTGACACCGTTGGCGCCTTGTGCACCTGCCGGGCATGCTGGGTAAGAGAGACACAGCATATTGTCTCAACCGCTCGGCAACACTATTTACACGACAGCGAAAGAACGACGCGCTTTTCCGTCACACAACGCTAATCCTACGTTCTCAGAATAGTTCCTACTGGAATGAGGCAGTATTGCAACAGCAGTGGGAATTCTGCAAAGGCAAAAATCTGAATTTATAGCTCTATTGTCGTTTTATTTTTGTTAATATACACGGCCTTCTGTTGGGCAGACGATGCCCAGGGTCAGACTAAAGCAAAGGAGCACAGATACAGTTTCCTACCCAGACGCCTCACTGGTGATGCTGCTGTGCCATCTTCAATCTTGATTATTTTACAAAAAGCTACATATACACATAAAATCAAGGCTCTTTTTTTGAATCTATTCTTTTCTTCTTCAACCCAAACTTTCCCCCACAAGAGTTGGAAATCCGATTGCGCCGCTTCCCCTCGCGGGTGTTAAACTCAATGGGAAGCTCTAAGGCAACGCATTGTACACAAATCCGTGTCAGGTGTCAGACATGAACGTTTCATCGTCGAGTTTTAGTGTCTGGATGCAGTTTTAGAAGCTTATAACAACAAACTCTTGATTAACAACTTTGTCAAATGTACTTATTAAGACTTATTAAGACTGAAAAAAAAGGATTTCGACAGAAACCTCCCAACTATAATGTTTTCTTCTTCACTTTTGGAATGCTAAAGCCCCGGACGTCGTCCCCCACCACGTCGACAAGAAGAGCCGCTCGCGTCGAGCCGTTGCGCGACGAACTAAAACGACTCGAGTTCGTCTCAAAGCGAAACCCGATGCGTTAGTTTCCTCAATTAAAGCCTGGAACCCCCCAAAAAACCGGCTGAAGAAAACATTCAAACCAGGCTCATCATCATCGAAAAAAAGAAGAAAAAAAGTCTGCATACATGCTTGTTCACCTAAATCCACAGGTTCAAACGTCGCCCTTAAGGTAGAGTCGCTGTGATTGCTCTCCATCGTCGCCCCGTGTGTCCCGGAGCCCAGTGCAGGCGGTCTTAAGGCAGTTTCTCTTTGGGTGATGTCCGTTAAGTGCATTAACATTATTGCTTCTAGAACAATACAATGGTCCTCAGTGGTGCCACAGTGGAATGAACGCTCCTCTAGTCTCAAATATAAACAATCATATACAGTATTTAATACTAGTGGTACATCGACAGTTCATCATTGCTTTGTACGTGTGTGTGTGTGTGTGTGTGTGTGTGTGTGTGTGTGTGTGTGTGTGTGCATCTAAGACACTGATCAGCAGTGAAAGAATCTTCCTGCTCATAAATCCGTGCCTACTTTTTGGATTAACTTCATAGGAGATGCCACTCGTATTTCGTCCTTAAGAGTGAGTCATAGCAGGGGAAGTTATAGCAGACACAATGTCATCCAAATCTTCAAAAAGAAAACAAACAAACTATTAAATAACCTACAGAGAGGAGCTGTTGTTTTTCTTTTTTCTTTATATCCCAGAGCTTTGGAATTTCTTATGGTTCACATTATGGAATGAGCAGTGCAATAAAAACAACCAGGACATTTGCCGTTTTCTTTGTTTCGACAAAACCACAGTTGTCCTTTTTGTGTCTTCGTTTTTTTTCTTCTCCTCTCTTTTCATCCAGTTCTTTGTTGTCTTCTTTTAGTGGTTAAACTGCATGTAATGACATCATTAAAGCAGACAATCTCTGTTTCCTATTTACTGTTTTCTCTCTGCACGCTGTGGCCACTTCTTGCTCTGTGCGTATGCGCTGTCACCCGATGACAGGCCTTCGTTCACGAAGCCAGAGGGATTTATGACGCGGCGTCTCTTCGTTCTGAGAACCCGTCGGTCCTCACGTTAAGGCAAAGTTAAGGCGACGAAAAAAAAGAAGAAAGTCTGCTGGTACATAGTGCGTCAGGAGATATGGTCTGTCGTCTGTCTGTTCCTATACGGTTTGTGGTCACAGAGCTGTGCTGCTGGACCTCTGGACACACACCAAAAATCCCAATGTCAGTTTAGGAAACATGCAACGGTATTTAAACGTCATCCGGCGTCGCTCTTTGGTGAGAATCGGGAAGTTTCTTTTCCCCAGCTGCGGGTCGGCAGCATCGAAGTCTGAGGCTCGGCATTGTGTGTGTGTGTGTGTGTCGTCGGTGGTGGATGAGCGCGAGTGTGGATAAGGCAGATGGGTGGGGGGCTCGGTGGAATTACAAGCACCCCCCTCTCCCCCCCCCCCCCCCCCCCCCCATCGTGTGACAATGCAGGAGAATCCGAGGCCTTCGGGTGTTCGCAGGTTTTTTTTCTTCCCGAATCCTGAACGCGAGTTCCGGGGGAATGTCGATTTGGTCGGGTTCGGTTACATGGAGCTGCTGTCGTCCTCCATCGGCTCGTCCGGGAGGCTGGAGGAGGAGGAGGAGGAGGAGGAGGAGGAGGAGGAGGAGGAGGAGGAGGAGGAGGAGGAGGGCGGGGTAGGGGGGGTGGGGGGGTAAATGTGAGTGGAGAGCAGGGGAAGGGGAGGGGAGTGACAGTGTGGCGGTCGCATGACCATATGTGTATGTTTGTGTGTGTGTGTGTGTGTGTGTGTGTGTGTGTGTGTGTGTGTGTGTGTGTGTGTGTGTGGGGCTTCACCTCTCGTTGGAGAGGACTCCCACGGAGAGCAGGGCCAGCGCGTTGACGGCATCGGCCTCCTCGCAGTCTCTCCTCTGCGCCGACAGACAGGACAGAGCCACCGAGCCGCTGTGGGCCTTCACGCTCTGCCAGTACTGACCTGCAACACCGAGGACACCGGTTACCGAGGTTACCAAGGTTACCGGGGTTACCGGTACCGTCCCACTCCAACGGTCCGGTTATACAGCCTGACATCTGTTAGGGTCGTTTCAATGTTTCGCCGTTTAGTTTACGGCTGTTTTGTGCTTTCATGTTAAACGTCCTTGATCTCGAAAAAAAATACTTTAAAAACATCTCAACGAGAAAAAAATCCTGGTTTAATAACGGTTAATAAAATCAACTTGTGTGTGTGTGGTAAACGTCATTTGCATATCTGGAAACACCGCTCCTCCGATCTACTTCTCCCTCGGCGGGTACGCTGCCGGGGAGTGCAGCGTTGTTGCAAATGAGACGATAACGAACAAACGAAAGTGCTCTCTCTGAAGCAGCAGGGGGGCGGGGCTTCAGGGCATCCTCAGCTGGCTACTGACGGACACACGCTCTAAACGAGGAATACGCCTACTATGAACTATTCATACACTGTCATATTCATTGAATGTGTTTTAACTCTAATCTGTCCTTCTGGTCACATGACATCTATTGTTCTGTCAATCCTGGAGAGGGATCCTCCTCTGTTGTTCTCTCCTGAAGGTTTCTTCCCTTTTTTTCCCCCTGAAGGGTTATTTAATAATAATAATAATAATAATAATAATAATAATAATAATAATACATTGGTTTTATAAGGCGCCTTTCAAGGCACTCAAGGTCGCCGTACAACATATTTAAAAATCGGACACAATTTAAAAAGCAGAACAGTTAAAAGCAGAACATACAATATTTTTCCTGGTCCGATGTGAGGTCAAAGGCCAGGGATGTCTATGTGTACAGATTTTAAAGCACTGCGAGAAAAAATTGTAATTTGTGAAATTGGGCTACACAAATAAACTGAATTGAATTGAAAAATTAAACTGCCACTGCACTCGTCACGCAAACAGCAAAAAAACCCCGCTCCCGTTCTGATTTGGGTATCGTGTCCAGATTACACGTCGACTACATTACGAGGAGAACTAGCACGATACTCAGGGGGCTTTGACAGGACTAAAGAAGAAAAAGGTACAAATGTGCACACAAAGAACAACAGTTGAATCAAACATGGCGCGGCTCACTCTGTATCTGTATGACGGCCTGCAGGGAGCGGACCGCATTAGCGTTGGGCTTCTGGAGGAGGACTTCTTCTGGCAGCGGGTCCTGGGGGACAGACAGAGCAGCCGTGAAGACTATCGCTGTTATTCTGGCGTCTTTTCAGTCGTAACAAATGTTTGGTTTCAGGAGAGATGTGGTGAGAAAAAAAAAAAGTGCTCAGCATCGCATAGGTCCAACTTTATATCCGTAGCGAAGCAAAAATAAATACTTTGATTTGCAGTCGATGAGATATAGATTCTTCCTTGTGCAGAAATGCACATTTTCTACAACAGTAGTTCAACAATATACTGTGTGCTGTATGTGTTATAATCTTTGATATGAAGGAGAAAAGAAAAAAAGACAGACAGATAACTCGACATGTAGAAATAACTCCATTACCCAGCATGCTTTACCTGTATGTCCAGGAGTGCGCTGACACACGCCTCGGATGCGTCGCAGATGGCTGTAAGGTCGTGACCTCCCTCCAGGGACAAAACCACACGACCCCCTGCGAGAGACCTCAGCTGGCGGGTCAGGTGGCTGAAACCTGTGGTCGACACACACACACACACACACGCACGCACACACACACACACGCACACAAACACACACACACACACACACACAAATGGTCACGTGAAGGATGAACCATGCAACTGTAAGACTTACCAAAATGAGTTTCCCTATGCTCTCCAATAAAAACAACAAATGTATATTTTTACCTTGCGGATCCTCCCGCAGCGACATACCAACTACTAATTTACTATAATTATGGGGATGCAGCGAGGTACGGCGCAAGGCACGACTCCTCCCCTTTTGGTCCGGGCATGACAGGAGCTGTAATGATGTACGAATGTCCGGGAATACCCGCGGGATCGTAAAGCACGACTCTGCTATTGGCCTCCCTACGATGATGAAGAGACCCTGAGGTGTGTGTGTGTGTGTGTGGGGGGGGGGGGACCCTGTGCTTACATTTGGCGGAGACCTTGTACCCTCCCAGAGGAGCGGGGTTGCCCTCGGCGGCGTCGAACCCGGCCGACACCAGCACGAAGTCCGGAGAGAACTCCTGAGCGATGGGCATCACCACCGACCTGAGGGCACACACACACACACACACACACACACACACACACACACACACACACACACACACACACACACACACACACACACACACACACACACAATCCAGTTAGGAATATAATAATATATTTTTTTCTTTTCCCTTTCCCCCCATGCATGCTCATGAAACTGCCTCCTGTGTTTTGCCATGTAACCTCTGTCCTCCTGCAGGTTTGTGCCCTCTCATGTGTCGTTTTTTTATAATAACAACGCATTAAGCGGTTAAAATCCCACAATTTAAATACACATTTTAGTGTTTTTTTTCCGTCCTGCGACGGGCACCGTGCACACGCCGTTATCACACAGCTCCACTCAGAGACTAGCGGAAGGGAAGGAGAGGAAACTGGGCTCTTTATTATGGATTTACAAATAAAGCAATCAGAGAATACCAGGGGAGTGACATCACCGCGGTGTGAGATCAAAGCGGGAGAACGACACATCGGATGAGTCCAGTCGGCGCGGCAACGCATCCGCCTGTGATTTTCTGTGGCCGCGGCCCACATATCTCAGTTGATTTGGAAAGGTTAATAACTCCAGACTTTAATTTGGATATCTCTCATCAGTTCGCTCACACAGCCTGCCAAACATTCAGCAGAAACGTCTCCAAATCAAACCGTGCGTTTCCAAAACTGGGCAGTCTCCCGGAGATGATAAACATATACGAGGAAGAAGAAGAAGAAAAAAAAAGAAGAGGGGAAAGAAAAAGTCATTAACGTGACAAGTGTAACCGTGGCTTGGCCGGTTCCAGACGGCGTGGCTCAAGCGGAGCTGACAAAAGGACTATTGTTTCTCCGCTGGGCGAGCTGCGCGGCTTTGAGTAATGCGAGTCTGCTCGGCGAAAGTCAAATTGTTTTCTCAGCTCGGCGTTGTTTGTGCACTTCCAACCCGAGGAAGGTTTCCTTAACGCTATTGTTGTTTCGGGAAAAAAGAGAAAGAGAGAGAGAGAGAGAGAGAGCGGCGCTGTCCCGAGGCAGAGGGAGGCTCAACTCTGCCGCACGATGCTGTCGGCCCGAGTTCAAAGCCGGAGTGTGTGAGTCTGGTTCCCATTAGAGGCTTGTCACTCTCCTCACGTCATTGACAACACAGAGGAAAAGAGGAAAAACAGTCCATCTGGGATCCATTTACCTTCATTATTCTGCCTGGGGACTTAGGAGACCTCCCCTCCCCTTCATATACACACACACACACGCACACACACACACACACACACACATATATATATATATATATATATATATATATATATATATATATATATATATATATATATCCAGGCGCACACACACATATCCGAACATTCTGCTGTAATGACTGCATGCAGATGGACGGCATGAGCTCATAGACAAAAATGAGGACACGCAGTGATAAAACGGACACATTCCAGCGTACATGCACGCAAATACACAACACAAAGACGCACGCGTGGAGGAAGTTTCTCTCACACACACACACACACACACACACACACACACACACACACACACACACACACACACACACACACACATACGCAAAACTCCCGCAGCGGAAAATTATCTTCCTGTCACCCTGTTGGCGGCGTAGGGAAGTTTTGAGTTGCTTGAATAATTTCTTAATCTATAAAAAGCTTTATCATAGTCACGTGGACGTGAAGCAGAGCGTGCACATACGTCCCCACGAAAACACACACACACACACACACACACACACACAACCGCAAAAGCCTGATCCCCGCCCCCCCCTGTAGACATATTAAAGCTGCCACGCTCCCCCCAGAGAGAGAAACTACAGACTAACTAATGGAAAGATGGAGGGAAGGAGGGAGGGCGGGGACGCTTATTAAAGATCAATCAACAGAGGAGAGGAAGAGGGAGAATGTGCGTGTGCGTGTGTGTGTGTGTGTGTGTGTGTGTGTGTGTGAAGGGTGATGGTCGGGGTGATGGAAAAGAAAAGGGGGGGAGTGAAGGATAAGGTGAAAACGCAGCAACGCTCCCCCTCTGAAGTTAAGGTACTCACAAACTTTACTCATAAAATGCATTCCATTAAACGTTTTGCTTTTTCCGGCAGACCATTCAGCATTCGCCAACTTTATTAATTACAAAAGCCGGTGCATGGGAGGTAGGGAGCGGAGGGGGGGGAGGCCTTTTTTTATTCTGACTCCATGAAAGGAAACTCCTTTGCCCCAGAGTGGCCCATTAGAGCCTAAAAAGAGATAATGTGGACAGGCTGAACATGATGATCATTCATAATTCCCAGAAGAGAATTCCTTTCCAATCAGCTCAAAAACACGACCAGCTATTGGTGCGGTTCTGCACCTTTTTTTGCTCCTAACATGATCATTAATCGCAGGGTTCTTACACATGTTGACCGATGGATTTCCATGACTTTTCAATGATTTTAAACCAAATTTCCATGACCCAACTGAAATCTCGGTATAAACATGAACACTTTTGAAAATGTTGCGCATTGAGAGCGTACGGCGGCTTATATTTTGAGCGTCTTTCTTTGAAAAAACATATTAATTATTTAAAACTCGGCGTAAATTAACATGTGATTATAACAAATTTCCTTGACTTTTCCAACACTTTTATGATTTAAGTTTTTTCCATGACTTTTCCAGGCCTGGAAATGACCATTTTAAAATTCCATGACTTTTCCAGGTTTTCCATGACCGTACGAACCCTGTCATGGACTCATTGAGACATTGAATGCACCTTCTCTCTGGCAACGTGGTGCCTGAGTGGCTCAAACGCCGACCATGTGATCACACCTCCCTTGAAGTCGACCTTTGCTTCATGCAGGCAGCGACCTCTGAGAGAATGAAAGTTTAAGGCACTTTAACTTCATTTATCAGAACCTGCTGGCCAACAGCAGGCAGCTCCTCTGGTGGCGAAAAGATGTGCGGTTGTATAGAAGTTTACGAGAAAATGGCTCAGCGTCTCGCTTTGATTATTCCGTCAGTAAATGTTGCAAACATGAGTTCATGGTTTCAATCTCTAGTTCCAAGTCGTCTACAGCAAGATGTCCATTCAGTGAAACACGTCCATTTAGAGTCAAGCAGACAACACGCGGAAATATGCTTTTGGGGCGGGCTTACTGTGATTGACAGGTCACAGCGACCAGAGGCGTGTATGGCTTCTCTACTTCCCTACGTCTCTACGTCTTTACGTCTTTACATCACTACGTCTTTACATCTCTACGTCTCTACGTCTCTACGTCTTTACATCACTACGCCTCACGCCTCACGCTCTCACGCCTTTACATCACTACGTCTTTACATCTCTACGTCTTTACGTCTCTACGTCTTTACATCACTACGTCTCTACGTCTTTACATCACCACGCCTCACGCTTCTTTCCACGCCCCACATTTCTACGTCTCTACATCTCTACTTCTTTACGTCTCTACTTCTCTACGTCTCTGTCTCTGTCTCTACGTCTCTACTTCTCTGCGTTTCTATGTCTCTCTGTCTCTACTTCTCTATGTCTCTACATCTCTACGTCTCTATGTCGTTCTGTCGCTACGTCTCTCTGTCTCTACAGCTCTACATCTCTATGTCTCTCTGTCTCTACGTCTCTCTGTCTATGTCTCTAAATCTCTACGTTTCTATGTCGCTACGTCACTCTGTTTCTACGTCTCTGTGTCTCTGTCTCTACTTCTCTACGTCCTTACGTCTCTATGTCTCTACGTCTTTACTTCTCTTCATCTCTATGTCTCTACGTCTTTACTTCTCTTCATCTCTCTGTCTCTACGTCTTTACTTCTCTTCATCTCTATGTTTCTACGTCTCTACATCTGTACATCTCTACGTCTCTCTGTCTCTACGTCTTTACTTCTCTTCATCTCTATGTCTTTACTTCTCTTCATCTCTATGTCTCTACGTCTTTACTTCTCTTTATCTCTCTGTCTCTACGTCTTTACTTCTCTTCATCTCTATGTCTCTACGTCTTTACTTCTCTTCATCTCTCTGTCTCTACGTCTTTACTTCTCTTCATCTCTATGTTTCTACGTCTCTACATCTGTACATCTCTACGTCTCTCTGTCTCTACGTCTTTACTTCTCTTCATCTCTATGTCTCTATGTCTCTACGTAATTCCTCTGTTGTCTAATCATGGTTACTTCTGTTCACTGGTTGCAAAAAGACAACATGACAACGGCCGTAATCGAAGATGGCGAGGGCGGCCGGCCGGGTGCCTGGTGATGTCACGGTAACTACCTCCACATCTTCTATACGGGCTTTGGTTGCATAGACATCTCTCTCTCTCTTGCCACATTTCCTGTCATATGTTTCAGCTAACAAAGGGGGATTACCCAGAGATACAAATTTATGTCTCGTTCTTTCTCTCTCGACCATATCAAAAGGCACCGATCCTGTTTTTAATGCACTCGGCTCAAGTTTCACCTCTGTGACCTCGACTCTCTCACATCAGATCTTACGATGAGGATTATTTTCTGTAACTGAGCAGACATTTATCTGGAAAGTATTGATGTGGTGAACTTCCAGCATCTGAGGCTCCAGGCAGATTGAACCAAACAGAGAACCGCTCAGAACCTTTTATTAGGTCCAGATCTGAACCCCAGGCCTTATAATTGGCATTATATAATCAAAATAATACTTTGAATCTTGAGTCTTGTCATTACCATTGAACTTGAAAAGGCACGTCCGGCCCAAGTTCTTTGTTCAACTTAATTTTGTTATTAAATCGTTTTTCAAAACATTTTCTATTTTAAATTTTACAAAAGACATGATAGGAAAGGGGCGGTCTCTCACGCTGAAAACAAAACACGAGAGCCAGCATTACCTCCTCTGATGTTCAGGAACAAACAGACGGGGTCTGCCTTAATCCAGCCAGATGAATAATAGACAGTTTTCACGTAGTTGGCTTTAAACTTTACGTAAATGTAATCTCATCAAAACACCTGCGTTCAACTTGCAGGTATATTTTTGGGAGTGTTGGCAAAAAAAAAAATGTAACCAGCCCTGTGAGATGAACTGTTCCCCCCTAAAAAGACAAAAAACACTGGGTGCACAACGACACCACACTTTGAATTATAGTCGTTGGATAATCTGTTGCTCTGCTCCACAGAAAGGTCAGAGGTCAGAGTCATGCTACAAGGAGGCGGTGCTGGAGCGTGCAGGGAATCTATGTTCTGCTCAAGAACACTCGAGGAAGGCAGGAGAGTCCGCTTCAGTCTCCAGGTCGATGTTACGTGAATGAATTGAATAATAATGGAGGTTGACGTAATGACAGGAAGTCAATTCGCGGATCATCAATGGAGATAATCACCCTTCTTCGTCATTTCATAGGTGAAGGACCCATAGTTGTGTCCACCCATCTGGCTGGTGTGGACACAGAAACCCTGAAGAAAGCTTCTATAATATAGGTACCTTATACCTATAACTCTCAGCTAGAGAGTTTTACTTGAAACAATTAGTTAGCCAGGATTTTCTTTCTTATTTTCTTTATATATACTGTATATATATATAATTTTTTTTAAACTGTGAAGGTGAAAAAACCCATTTGCCACGTGTTTGTTGTTGTTGTTGTCGTTGTTATACCTATTGCCAAGATGAGTATTACAACTATAAACACTGAAGAACAGGTAAAATATTATAAGAAAAATCTTTCTAAGATCTTGGACTGTCAGTAAAGTCAGATCAGAGAGTTCAGACGTTTATTTTTCACTTGCCTCTCGAGGACACCGTGTGTGTGAGTTTGAAATATTTGTTATTTATTTATTCACGTGATTGTGCTCAAGTATCGTATACAAACAGATTCATGATTGTGCAACTACACAATCTCTCTTTTCCAGCAACCATGCGGTTGCCAGTTTCCTTGTGGTCCGATGTGCCAGACAACCAAAAGGCCCACACCACTGACACTTTATTGGTGCAACCCCCCCCCCCCCCCCCCCCCCCCATGACAATTATCCAACCCACTAGCAGGAAGTCAAACACAAGACCCTGAGACCGTTTTTACTGTCAAGCTTCTGACGTCACTCGAACCGGGAAGCGTGAGCCACACGCTCTCCAAAAAAGAGAAAGATTAGGACTTACGCAAGCAGCGTCAGAGGCGGGGGGCTCTGATCAGCTGAAGCGTGTTTGTTGTGGCTCGAGTGGAGAGGAAACGAGGGAAGTTGTTACTTATTACAGCTCAACTGAACGTCCTTCTCTTGATCAATAAAAACCAGAGCACAGCTGGTGGCAAAACTAATAAGACTTTGCATGCCTCATCTGCTACACATCCGGGACACGAAGATAAACTATGTGCATTTGTTTTTTTTTAAGGCAAGCTTTAACGGAACTAAGATCTATTTGATTTCACTTTCTCTCCAGTTTGAAAGTGTTGTTCTTTTTTGAAGCAGCGGCGGAAACATTATAAACAATTTGCAGGACACCGTAGACGTAGAAAAAAAAAAAAGAAGACATCTGACGGCCGGACGTGTAAAACCAGTCTGTAAAAAAAAAGAAGCCTCTCCCCACCTCGGTGGGAGGCAACACAACATGAGGCGACAAATCAAAGAGAGAACAACATGCGAGTGGAGAGAAGAGACGGCCGCTTCCATAAAAGACAAGAAGGTGACACAGCACGCCAATGAAGTGAATCACATGCTGTGTCCAACATGGGGGACGGCGTTCAATCTCATTGAAGCTGCTCCTGGAAGCTCAACGAGTTTTTTCTTCTTCTTCTTCTCTTTAATGTGTCGCCTCTTCTTCTCTAGTAAACTCGCGCTGCAGCGTTTACTGTAAACGAGAGCGGTGGTCGGCTCTACCTGAATGCAGCGAGGTACTCGGCGTCCCCCATGGGCGGGTTCAGTCCTCCTGTCCACGCCACGTTCACGTTGAACCCCTCGCCGGCTCCAGAACCAACCTGGACCGCGCCCCGGGAAGAAAAAAAATCATTATTTTCACACGTCGGCCTGTAAATATGACGGACGCCACGATTGGGCTTTCGGTGTCGCTCACCTCGGTCGGCGACCCGCTGCCCGGGAAGAAGTTCCCATCGTCGTAGCGATGGAGTGAGATGTAGAGCACGCTGGGGTCGCTGTAGAACACTTCCTGGGTGCCGTTGCCATGGTGAATATCCTAGGATGAGGGGGAATAATTACAGTTAGAGAAGATAATCCTAATTTAGACGGACGGCTTTTAGTACCACGGTGCAGAACAAGGTTGTATAAAAACACATTAGGGTGGACACATTAGAATTATAACAGGGATTTGTGGCTTTGTGTTCTTTTATCATGTCTGTGTTGTTGTTTATGTCGATTGTCATGTGTGTCGAGATGAATGCTTCACTTTCCATTGCAAACCAAATCTACCTAGAGGTCAAATAAAGTAACCAAACCTCATTATGTATACAATATTACACATTTCAGTATCGCAGAGAGACACAGTCACGATGGAGTACATACACTACCTTTCAAAAGTTTGGGGTCATTGAGAAAATGTTGTGTTTTCCATGAAAACTCACACTTTTATCTAATAAATGAATACAAGATTAATACAAAATATAGTCAAGACATTGACAAGGTTAGAAATAATGATTTTTTCATTGTAAATATGAATGTTGTTCTTCAAACTTGTCGCTCAAAGGAAGGCCAGTTTTAGAGCTTCTCTCACCAGCATAACTGTTTTCAGCTGCGCTCACATAAAAAGGGTTTCAATGTCAAGGAATAATCTGTTTGTGAAAAATGCTAAATAAAAAATTATAAAAAAATAAAAAAAATGTTTCAAGGGGGTTCTAACTCTGCTAGTCTTCTAAGGCAATAACACAATGTACCACTAGAACGCTGGAGATGGGCCTCTATACACCTCTGTAGAGACTTCATTCAAAAACAGAGAATAGTCATTTATAACTATGTATAGAGGGTATTTCTGATTAATTTAATGTAATTTTCTTTGAAAAAAACAGTACTTTTTTTTTTCTTGTGTGTGTGTAGATGTAGTGAGGTGTGAGCATGTGAGAGTTTTTAATCAATATAAACAACAACGACGACGAGCCGTCTCACCCAGTCGACGATCAGGATCTTGCTGACGCTGAGTCTGTGTTGGAGCTTCTTGGCGGCGATGGCCACATTATTGAAGTAACAGAAACCCCTGGTGGACACAGGAAGTGACGGATGAATCAGACATTGAAACGACGAGAGTTGAGACGTTATCTGACAAAAGAGAAATGCTGAATGTCTCTTTTCCCGCTGATTGATTTTTGCTGAATTGCAACTCGAGTGATGTAGAGACTATTGAGAAGGCCACCGTGTCTGAGCACTGTGTGTGTGTGTGTGTGTGTGTGTGTGTGTGTGTGTGTGTGTGTGTGTGTGTGTGTGTGCCGTCTGTTGGGTAGCAAGCATGCATCGCTGTGTACGTCAGAAATGTAAAATGGCAAACTTTGCAGTAGCCGTATGGGACCGTGTTCGAGATAGATGAGAAGACGACGAGCGGTCCGAGCGACAGTACATTTCTTATTTCTTCAAAACAACATACACAAAAAAACAAAAAAAAGAAGAAAAAGCTATTAATCTTCCTTATTTTGTCCCTTTGTCGTCTCTCTATCACGTCATAAATATCCTCCACAGAGAGGCTGCTGACAGTGCAGCAAGAACAGGGAAACTCACTCTGGTCAGGCTGAGCATGTGACACTCACACACACACACACACACACACGCACACGCACGCTTACATTGGATTAGAAGGGTCAGCGTGATGCCCCGGCGGCCTGACCACCGCAAAGCCGTTCTGTGCAGAAGAAGAAGACAACGTCAAACACTTTTTTAGGATGCTGAGGAATTTAAAAATGTTGGCACAAGACACTCGCTTCCTCCAAAGGAAAAATCACACGGCCAAGAATCAAAATCTGTTTTTTGGAAACTTATAAAAACAAAGGATGGATGTTTCCTGGTTCGTGTGAGGTTGCTTTACATCAAAGCTGCTTCTATTTATAGCAGGAAAGCAGCTTTATGATCACATTCCTCACTGATCATTCTGACTTTCAGTATAAATCGTCTAGACACTTGATGGAGGTTCTTTGTTCATTTTGAGAGGTGCGACAAATGCTATGAAGGCCAACACTATAAACATCTGAAAGTGGATTTTGATTTTATTCTTTACTCTTTTGAAAATGGTAAAAAAATAAATAATCAAAAGCGTTAATTCAACGTAAAGACAGCGGAGGCCATGAATCGATGTTGTCTTGTAAATGAGTTTCATCCTATTGATTTACTCCTGTAATGGTCGTGTGCACCGCTCAGCATAGATGGAGCCTGAGGGCGTTTATCTGTTTTCATTCTCCGCCCGACCACCTGCTTTGTTTTACACAATCTGTTTTTTGTCTGTTTTTCTGTGTGGATTGAAGCTGTCAGCTATAAAATACTTTTTTTTTAAACACTTGTTATTACATTATCTACATTTGATCAATGAGAACCCGCAAAGAAAGAACCAACAACAACAATTTCATGTTTAGCGTGGACTTTAAATCATTGCGAAGGGGGAAAAGAAGTACGTTTAGGCCTTCGAAGAGACAGGAAAACTACAAAGAAATGTCTGAATCCCATAAATCTGATGAAGTGCGTAACGCAGCATGACGCACGCTGCATCGCCGGATGCCTTTCCTAGTTGACGTGTCTTTCTTAGCATCGGTCACCACAGGTGTAGCCAAGGACCACCAATAATACAACTATACTGTAACTATTCCAATTGCTCTCTGCATTGTGGCATCCCGTGCCTCCACTTTATCCATCATTCGTGCGGTGTTTGTGCATCGTAGCTTACATAAACTACC
Organism: Liparis tanakae; assembly: GCA_036178185.1. NCBI lineage: Eukaryota > Metazoa > Chordata > Actinopteri > Perciformes > Liparidae > Liparis > Liparis tanakae. Next base: position 19,326,586 of record CM070097.1, on the reverse strand, counting down.
GTTCAAAAGTTTGGGGTCACTTAGAAATGTCCTTATTTTTCTTTTATTTCCAATGAAGATAACATTAAATTAATCATGAATACTCTCTCTACATAGTTAATGACTATTCTCTGGTGTGTAATGAAGTCTACAGAGGTGTGTAGAGGCCCATCTCCAGTGTTCTAGTGGTACATTGTGTTATCGCCTTAGAAGCGTCTTTAAGTACTATGAAAAGCGCAATAGAAATTGTATGTATTATTATTATTAGAAGACTAACGGAGGGGTAGAAAACCCTTGAAAACCCTTTTTATGCGAGCACAGCTGAAAACAGTTATGCTGGTGAGAGAAGCTCTAAAACTGGCCTTCCTTTGAGCGACAAGTTTGAAGAACAACATTAATTTTTTATAATAAAAATCATTATTTATAACCTTGTCAATGTCTTGACTATATTTTCTATTAATTTTGCAATTAATTTGATGAATAAAAGTGTTAGTTTTCATGGAAAAGACAAGATTGTCTTGGTGACCCCAAACTTTTGAACGGTAGTGTACAATTAAATGTTTTTCAGGGGCGGGGAGGTAACAAAGATGTAATAACACAAACGTGTTATCGGGAGTCTGATTTCTGATTGGTTCCTCACCTTCAGCTCTCCTTTGGCCACTCTGCAGGCCAGCTCAACCACGCTGCCCGCCGCCATGCGCGCCGCCGTTGAAGTGTGCGACTCGTTCCAGATGGTGTCGTTGTCCACCTGCCAAGCGAAAAGACAAAGGCGGAGGCCAACGAACGATGAGGATAGAAAACAAATAGCGGAGGAAACACTTGATTAATATCCGTTTCAGGAAGCCTGACTGGGTCGATTTTCTTTCGCCAGATTTTTTACTGCCGAGTAGAAATTACTTTCTTTTTTCTCTCCTTCTTCTGCGCTCTGTTTATTCTCAAATGGGCATCTCTGTCCATCTGGCTCGGACAATGAAAGCCGAGGCATTTCTTTTATCCCTGGTCACGGACATGTTGTTCTGATTAGCTCTGACTTGTCATGGTCCGACTCGGACTGTCAGGCAAACCGTGGGCCGAGCCAACTCTCTTCTCCTCTTTAATATCCTGTCTTCCTTGTCATTTTCTCTTTCGTGTCTCGGTCGCTCTGTCTTTGAAACTCTATCGTCTTTCATCAACGCGGTATTGTAGCGCTTTTATCAAGGGCTCTCTAGAATTACAGTATGATCAACATTAAAGTTGTTTGTTTGTGTGTGTGTGTGTGTGTGTGTATTCTCTTACCCCTACTCCCCCACATGGTAACATCACAAACATCCTTTGAGAGAGGATTCCTTGGGAAACAGAAACACACAAATTACTATTAGTTTTTTTAAACATCACTTACTTACGTTTCAGTTTTTATTCTTTTCAACATAACTCTATATGCAGAATGTATTAATGGGAACACAAGCCCTGAACTAACCGTTTATTGAGCTGAATTTTTCTGCAATGAGGCTCTTTGCCTAGATCGGGGGTCGATTTAGCTCCAAACATATTAATATGACCTAATTAAAATATGTGTGAAATTGCACAAGAGCACCAAGGTGCTATTTGCTTGGTCTGTAGAAAGGGAGTTTTGTTCAGGTTCAGCGGCTGCTAAAGCTGCATTATCCTTTTCCGAATTTAATACGGAGCGTATTAAGGGCATTTGCGATAATACATACAGTTTTACATTTTTTTTAACTGAATTAATGTAGTTCAAAGACAAAAGTATGAATAGAACTTTTTGTCCGAACTATAAAAACTTCTTTATGATGTTTCGCTCTGTTATTAAGAGAGCCCGGGCATCTGGAACATCTGTTTGGTGTTGATGTTCCTGATCATATTTAGTGAGCTTAACGTCTTAAGATGGCTTGAATGCCTCTCATGTACCCTGTTAACTCAATTAAAAGTGTTTTTGAAGCAACATAATTTGGCTCAGGTTGGAGAACACGTTTCGTACCGGCCAGCTTGCGGTTATCCAGTTTGAGTCTGTTGAGCGGGTTGGTGCCGTAGAGCAACACGTGGCGCTCCGTGTGGACCGACTGCAGCTCCTCCATCGTGGCTTTGCGACCGTGGATGGTCTGCAGGAACGGGACAATGTGCAACACGTGAGAAATAATGTCGTTAGAACGACGGAGACAGCTGTGTTTGCGCTCCGACAGAATCTCACGCTCGACCTCTCCGCGCTCGGACGGACACGTGACCGCGTGCCGTGCCGTACGTACCACGCACTGCCCCCTCAGGCCTCGCTCCTGTAGCCTGGACCAGATGCTCTGTATCCTCCCAGCATGCTCTGGGTGACTGCTGTTGTCTCCACACGTACACTGGTGCCGCAGCATCTGAGAGTCGTACACCAGGCCTGAGCGGACGCACGCAAACACACACACAAACGGCAGGTTTCATCTCAACATGTCGCCCAAACAAATATAAAAAGTATATTCACACTCGGAGCGCTGTTGACGCTGACCCCTTGATCATCTCCCTAAACATTTACTCCGGTTGTCTCAGGTGATGGTTTCTCTCGCTCCGTATAATTACACTTAAAACATATTTTTGGCGTACAAAGCGGCACTTCTGGTTTTCGTCTGGTTTCTCTTTTTATTGCCACGTCTACATTTTTCATTACGTTCGAAAACAGAGCCATCAAAGGGACCGTTCACCCCGAAAGCAAAACGCACTGTTTTTATTGATCCATGAGACGAAGAAGGCCTTGCCGCCAGCTGCCAAGTCATTTCTTCTTTTAAAACACTCTTCGGACTGCACTGATTTACACTTAAACTACATTACGGGGAAAGTAAAGCTTTTTAATCGATATGTTAATTTAATTTGTTGGGAGAGCCATTCATTTTTGATTTCCCCCTCACTTTTAAGCGTGACATTTACCATTGCTGTGAATTACATAAAATATAATTTTCATCTGATTATTATTACAGGGTTCTTACACATTTCGACCAGTGGATTTCCAGGACTTTTGACCAAATTTCCATGACCAAACTGAAATGTCAGTATAAACATGAAAACTGTAGAACATTTTGCGTATTGAGAGCTGTCGCTGGCTTATATTTTGAGCATCTTTCTTTAAAAAATATATTAATTATTTCAAACTCGGCGTGAATGAACATGCGATTTTAACAAATTTCCATGACTTTTCCCAAACTTTTATGATTTAAGTTTTTTCCATGACTTTTCCAGGCCTGGAAATAACCATTTTAAAATTCCATGACTTTTCCAGGTTTTCCATGAACGTGCGAACCCTGTTATTAGCGACATGACTGGAAATTGGGAATAGAGGTGGGCAACGACATGCAACAAAGTTCCCTCAGCCTCAGATGTTTTTTTTTATCCAGTAAGGTCAGGGATTTGACCCCTGAGCCTCGAGTGCGGCCTGAATCTGAAACATCATGACGAGAATGATCACACATACCAATTCTAACAAATCGGACTCACCGGTGGTGAAGCGGGGTTGGCTGCTGCCGTCCTGCGCGGCCAGGCTCAGGGGTTTCTCAGGCAGAGTGAGAGAGGTGGAGGCTGGGGAGGATTGTGCGCGTGTCAGGGGCCGATGGACTCCCAGCCCGTTGACAACCCCGCCGCCGCCGCCGCCGCCGCCGCCGCCCCCGCCGCCACCCCGCAGCATGGGCACCGCCAGGGTCTCCATCTGTCGATGGAGCTGCTGCAGCTGCTTCTGCTGCTCCCAGAGCAACGACTACAGGAAGGGTGAGGATGGAGGTCAGAGGTGAAACGTAGTTGATAACATAATTCTAACTACATTTACATTCAGCCATTACATTCTTCTTTTTTATTTTTTTATTTTATCGGTTGCTTTATAACTATGTTTTAACTGGTTTTATTTGTTTTTTCACTATCTGTGTGGCACTCTAAGATTCTTTGAAGGAAGAGTGCGATAAAAATTAAATGCATTATTATTATTATTATTACATTTCATAAACAAAACCGACTTCGGGGAAAAGAGCAGAGCGAGAGCTGCGCCGGGGCTTTTTCTAAACCGTGGGTATCGGCGCTCGTCGGGTTCCATTGCTGCACATGTGGCATGCAGCTGTACATCGCTTTAAAACTCTCCGAGTGATTTGTGTTCAAGGCTGATATTAAGTGCTGAAAGCCAAAGAACTTCCTCCAGTGTAACGTCAATAAAATCAGAGGTTATTTTTTGGGGGGCTCCTTTTTTTAAAACCTGACTCGTAAACTCCAGATTACGCGGTTTGACGAGAGACTGACACACTTTCTCAATAATACCTCGACTTACAGTGACTTACATATCGCGCTAAAATAACCGCCTCGATTCCGTCAAAACCTCAAAAGCCATTCGGCAACTAGCCTAACATGCAAGTGTTAGGGCGCCCCCTACTGGACTGTTGGCCAAACAACAGCTGCGTGGTTCAATTCCATCCACCTGCTTTCACTGAGCGTGTGTACACAGTGTGTGTGTGTGTGTGTGTGTGTGTGTGTGTGTGTGTGTGTGTGTGTGTGTGTGAAAGTGTGTTTTCCAACCTGGTTGAGTATGAGCGCATGCTGCAGGTTAAGTTGCTCTTCTTGGCTCTTGGATGGTGTCGGCTCCGCCTCCCTCAGTGACTCCGCCCTCACTATGCTCTGGAAGGTTGGCTCTGTGGGCGACGTCCCGCCGCCCTCCTCAGAGTCCATGTCCTCAGAGGGGATCTGGTGCAGCCTGGGCTTCTCGCTGGACTTAGACATCAGCTGCAAGTTGGACAAATGTAAGTAACTTATTTATTTCCCCGTGACAACCGGATAGCAGACTGAAAAGTTCACATACGGGACAAGCACTCCGAGACAAATTTGTAATTGGGCTCTACAAATAAACTGAATTGAATTGAATACGGGAATGCAGATGCAGAGTACTGTTGTTTCACTCAAACTAAGTAAATGACCAAGAGACAGAATTCCTTTTCTGTTATTACTGATAGTCTTAATAGGTACGTGAGGCTATCCTCATAACCGCAAGACTGAATATGTCTACAAAACAAAAACAAGTGACCCTTAACACATCAAACAGATCTCCCTCTGGGACACATCAGACTGCCCATGGGTGCCGTCACTTTTCCATACCTTGCCCAGGTGAGTTTGCTGTTTGAGCCTCTCTAGTAGTTGTGTGTTGTGCTGCTGCTGGAGGAGGTGTGTGTGAAGGGTCCGCGGGCTCTGGGGCAGCGGCTCCGAGCGTGTTCTGCTCAGCGGCTTGTGAGGGTGAGCTCCTCCCGGGGCGAGCTGGTCTAACTGGGGGCCGAACTGCAGCTGGACGGTGTCCAGGCCTTGAACTGGTCAGAGACACAAAAGGAGCAGACAATAATAATGACTTTAAGTGTGCCCATGTGCAATTGAACACACAATAGCTGCAACAATGTCAAACCCTGATGCACTGAATGAGCGTAACTTGCTTATCCGTCAAATAAAACAGTGTTACTCTCAATTTGACCACTGGGTGGTGCTCTAACATCTCAGACCGGAAGAATTAAGTGTGGCGCTAGTGAGTCTGCTCACCCGTGTGGCACGTCACAGTTGAGAGCGAGGCACGCGCGCTCAGACGCGGACTGATCTCTCTTATTCTGTTTTGTGATATACAGCCTAAAAGGGGGATTTCGTTTATCTGGCGTTTTTGGAAACCCTGCCGGACGCTTTTTTTTGGTCTCAAAAAGAGGACATGTCCGGGGAAAAGCGGACGTCTGGTCACCCTATATTTGGTCACATCTTTGATATGTATATTTAACGTGTTGATGTGGATAGAGTCAAAGATCAGTTACAGAAGATCAAAGTGAAATAAGTCATCTCTCATCAGTGTTCCATAGTCCTAAATAGTGGAGCTCTCGGCCTCTACACGGGTGCACATGTGCCGGGTTTGTGTGTGTGTGTGTGTGTGTGTGTGTGTGTGTGTGTGTGTCTCACCAGTGAGTAGCGGAGTGTGTAACAGTCCAGAGGGTTCCAGGATGATGAGAGGCAGATGAGGGTTCATGTGCCCAGCCTGGTCCTCTCTGCTCAGGGGGAGGAAGACCGGCGAGCCCCCGGCCGTCACCACTGGCCCCCGGCCGACTCTCAGAGAGGACCGCTCTCCTTCGGCCTGCACACACACAGCTGTTGTTACAGCAATAGATAACATTCTCTCTGACGCATTATCACGGCTAGATTACCGGCTTAGAATGAGATCATTATATTCCACCATGTTGACAGAAAGTGATCATTTCCGATGATACAAAACAATTTGTCCAGGGGACGTGGTCGGGTAGAACTTGAGTCACTTTTTATTGAAATATACTCAAAAAATATGAATGTAAGGGTGAGACAGCATTTCAAAAAGCATCATGCTTCATGTATTTGATGTTCTTCCTGCTTAAAACAGGATTTCCTTCATTCATTTCACTGAGGTATTCAAACCATGGCGACGTGATGTAAGTGAGCTTTGTACATGATGTTTATACTGTACATACTGTGCTGCACAGTCAACACATCTTAAAACACCACTCCCTAAAAAAGGAATATATGCCACCTTTTATGTGGCTGTCCAATTGGTGTTGATAGTACAGGTGGCCCTACAAGTCCCAAGATGCATTGCGTTGAGGGTCCCTGACGGTCATATGTTCTTACGCTGCCTTTATTTGTCCGTATGCAAAAAAAAAACACGGCTGAAGATCTGAGTCCGTGCTCAATGTATCCTCATCCACTCATATTTTGGCATGCGATGGTCATCTAACCAACTGATACGAGAACTCCCAGCTGAAACATCTGCCTGTAGTTCTTCCCCTCATCACTGGCACGTCAAATAGCAGCGACGGATGCAGGAAGGAGAAACTACGCCCCAATCGACTCCATCAATACCGTCCTCTGTAGAAGCCATAATATGATTTGTTTACCTGTTTGTTTGTTTGTTTGGTCACGTTTTGATGCAATGTCGGGGGGCGTAACATTATAGATAGACGGCAGGTGTGTTTTTGTTTGAGAGAGCGGAAGGGAAATGATTTTTAACCGCACACACGCAGAACCGCAGAACCTATTAAGAACCTCACTAGAACCGTATTAAGATATCGCCCTTAGAAAGGCGTTTAGAGATAAGACGGTTTATTTTGAAAGAGTTTTCATGTATTTTCTGTTATACAATAAAATGGTTTAAAGTGACATTAAGAAAACTGCGCGTTAATTCAGCGACCGCCTCTACATCCTCACAAAAAGGTGGCAACTCTTCCCTTGTTTTTCCCCTTAGGGATTAATAAAGTATAATTCTATTCTATTCTATTCTATTCTATTCTAGCTCACCTGCTTCACGGAAAAGGATAGAAAACGATTGAAGAACGAACTGTTACGCGAGACATGTGTTGCCGTGTTTACCCTGGCGTTGGCTGGGAGTCCCAGTGTGATGGTGGGCAGAGTGGAGGGACTCTGGATGGTGAAGTTAGCGATGGTGCCATCTCTTAGCAGCAGCCTCTGGGCCTGGAAATGCCAAAAACAATCAACAACTCACAATGTATTGATGCATTCAAATCTGAATGGCCTTCCGTTCAGATACAATCCATGATTCTAGTTAAGAGGAATCGCATTAAACCATTCGAGGCCACTGCTGGTTATGCATCCCATAACGATACCTCCTGAACAAACGTCAGTGCGAATGTAAATCAGGACCAGTGTGGTTTAATCAAGGTGGCATGCCGCCTTGACACCGGAGAATGATGAGTCAGACATCCACAGCAGGTGTGACTGGGGTCCACTGCATGTGATTAAATGAATTATGCAGAAACAGCTGACAAACTCAGTGCTCCCACACTCGAGTCGGTGCCTTAAACATGTCATTACTCAGCGTCTCGGCACAGCTCATGCAGATGAAACAACATCGCCTTTTTTCCCTTTTTTTTTTATCAAAGCGTCTGCGTACTTGTTTTTCAAATGCTAATTTATTCCCTTCTTTGAATTCAAAAGTGCCTTTTCTGAAAGGCAGAAAGGACGTATTTTCTTTAGTGGCTATAATGTTGTGTATTTTTCTATTTATCTATCCAACTTCTATCCGGATTTCTTAACGATCAAACCGGTATTCTATAGAAAAGTTATGGACATTTCTCAAAACGTCTATACAAACGGACTAATTTCGCATTAAAAACATGTTTATTCATTATATTTCAGGTCATCTTGAGCTTATGTTTTCCCTAGTTTTACTCAATATTCTGAAAGGACCCAAGGACATGATGTGTGTGCGTGTGTGTGTTAGTGTGTGTGTGTGTGTGTGTGTGTGTGTGTGTGTGTGTGTGTGTGTGTGTGTGTGTTACTAACCTCATGCGAGAGGCCGCCTGCAGATGGCAGTAGACCATTCTCATTGGGCAGACTGTCATTGGGAGAACTACAGCCAGACACTGGAGTGCTGCTGCTGCTGGGGGAGGAGTCTGGTGGGAGAGAAGTGAGTTTAGATGGAGCATCTCCACCGTATGCAGGTTACATTCGGCCATATCAGTGAATCATTTCATAAATAAACTAGAATGGGCACTCGTTAGAGCGCATTGGGCATTGAATTATAAACATTTTGGCATTAGTTGCATGCCAATTGGATATAAATTCACCACGCTATAGTAAAAAGAAGATTTTGACCTTTTCATGACCTTAACCTTTGACCTGATCGATCCCAAAATCGAATCAAATGTTCCCCGGATAATAACCAATCATCCCACCAAATTGCATGCGATTCGGTTTAATACTTTTTTACTTATGCAAATAAAATGCACGCACGCATACAAATACACGGCGATCAAAACATGACCTTCCGCATTTTCAATGCGAAGGTAATCACAGAAAAATAAAATGAACACCATCACCTGATTATATATGAAACCAACAATAATAATGCGTTTCCACTCACTCCTTAATTTATTTGTGTGTGTGTGTGTGTGTGTGTGTGTGTGTCATTACCCAGTGTGTCAGGTACTCGGTGCTTGACAGTGGCCGGGGCGCTCTCTTTGCGGGTGAGTGGGCTCTTGCGGGTGTTGAGGTGTTTCTTCAGCTTGTGTTTCACCTTCAGATTGGGCTCTGACGCTAACAATTCAGGGCCACATTTGGGAGTGTTACTTTATGCAATCACACGTCATTATTACTTAACAAATCTGACACGACTAAATGTCTTCGCTGATAAATGGACATGAATGGACTTGTATCTGTTACACCCTAGAAAAAAACATAATAGATAATATTACAGTCAGCAAGCATTACTGATGTGTGACCACACACACGGACACAACACGTAGGCATAATGAAAGGTGAATATAGCACTTTTTTGGGGTGTTATTTATTTTTAAATGCTACAATAGCCTGAAGTAGAGAGTGGGACTAAATCCACAAACAGCCAAACAACTGCTCCCCCAGACTGGTGTAAAAAGACATTTAAATGAAAAAGTAGAAACCAGCAGAAATATTTCTTGCTCTTTCACTTTAGAGCTTCAATCGCTTATTTTACAATTTTGCCTCCATGTTGTTTTAATGATGCTGATTCAGTCCCTGCGTCTGTGTAAAAGGTCTGTGATGCTGCACGCCAGATGTTTTACCTGCTCTGCGCAGCGGCGTCCTTTCCGAGCAGTCGGGAGAGGGCTGTGGAGGAGACGAGACCAGAGTCTGGGAGGAAGCACCGGGGTCCGGGCCCAGCTTCCTGGAAGAACACAAACGAGCAACACGACCATTAGGGGGGAAATAATCACACCACATAGGGTGGAAGTTTATCGATGATTCTTGGAGTTGACATAAAAGGGTCATTTTAAGACATATTAGACACGCGGTATAATCAGTGTGATCGTGATTACATTACATTACATGTCATTTAGCAGACGCTTTTATCCAAAGCGAATTACAATAAGTGCATTTCAACCTAGAGTACAAACTAAGAACAATAAGAATACAGAAAGCAATATTTCCTCAACATAGTCGAACTACAAAAGTACCACAATAAAAGATATTTAAGTGCCACTGAAGTGCTAATCTGTGTTTTAATTCAGATATAGCGATCCATATTTAGGGTTTTGACGTTATGCATTTGGTCTCACCTGTATGCCACAGGAGCTGCAGTCAGAGTGTTGGAGTTAGTTCTTTCCAGCGCCGCCTGCTTCTGCTTCTTGAGAATGACCTCCTGGAGTTTCTGTTTCACCGCGGAACTGGCCACCGCACCTGCCGATCAAAAAACACCTCGGCCGTTCAAAACAACCTCAAAAGAAGAACTCACCGACCGCTTCGTCATAACAAAGGTCACGACAAAGTGTGCCGGACACAGTCGGTGACTAAACAACGCCGAGGAGGAGAATACTGTGCATGGTGGAGAGAGTGTGATGCAAAGAAAAGGTCACGGGTTTCTTTGAGAGCGCGTTGGCTGATATTTCTGTGTGTGTGCACACGGAGGTGACAGGAGGTGCTCGGAGTGATCAAGTCAATATTGACCCAGTGACTTTATGCGCCCAGACCTACAGCTATAATTAACTCCCCTGTTGTAGATTCACTTGTCAGGTTATATTTAGCCCTCGCCCCAACGCTTTGGGAGTGGAGTAACACTGTTTGATGAAAAAATTATATAATCTCTTCAGGGGGACTTTCCACTCCGGCCACAATTAGCAAACCGGGCCATTATTTACTTTCAGTCGAGGAAATAGAATGATATCACGCTTGGTGAAAATAAAATTACAACTTTAATTGTGTCACATGTGGGAGCGAGTGTGTGTGTGTGTGTGTGTGTGTGTGTGTGTGTGTGTGTATTAACTCACTCTGTTGACTCTTGTCTTTGTGCTTTAGTTGCTGCAGCTCCTGTTGTTTCTCGTGGTGCTCCTGTTCTCGCCTCCTCTGCTCCATATTAAACTGACCCCCCCGAACCCAACAGACACATTCATAATATAGCAACAAATATAAAGCAGATGCTCATGTAAGATTAACTTGTTGGAAAATATAATAAAGTTTTTTTAATGTATTTACAGACAGTAATCTGAAATTTAAAAAAACTAATTCAATCAAAAAATCAATCAAACTTATATTTCAGACTCTAGTTCCAGATAGTACAAAACATTAAAATAGAATAAAATACATACAAAATCACAACTAAAATACATAGAACTACAAATGCTATATAAATAGACAGCTGTACCAATGTCTCCACAGCTGGGACTGGTAGTGTGTCGTACTGAACTTTAATTGTACTAGATCTCTACGTTTTATCTCCTTTACCCGGATATGCTGGTGCAGTTGCTGTGGGGTGAAGGAGGTGCGCGGCTGAGGGGAGAACGGGGTGAGGAGTAAAGGCGGGTGTAGCGGGGTGAGAAGCGCTGTATCCGAACCAGGGCGCATCCCCCGCTCTCCCACCCTGAGGTCCATGGGAAACAAGGCCGCGTACGACACCTGCACTGCCACAGAGGAGTCTGGGAAAAGAAGAAGAGGAGAGAGGGCGTCACTTTGCTTCATCCCCATTAAGAGCAGTCGATTCACACAAAGCTATCCCGGAAACTCTACCCAAAAAAAAAAAACAGTGCGTGTAAACAGAGGCTAAATGAAGCAGTGTTTTTGAGAAAACATGTAAAGAAGAAATACACCAGAATTTCTTAAAACAGAAACGTTGCACCATCTCAAACATTCAGTAAAAACGGACTACCTATAAGCAGGCTAGACAAAGCTAACTAAAAATACAGTTGTGTGGTTATTGTTGTCGAGCCATGTACTTGAGTTATAATCCAAGACAAAGTAAACAACACTTAAGACGGGACAGTTTACGACAAGCCGAAACAACCCTAAACTTAGCTTGAGAGTCCGTTGAGGTGAACACGTTTAGCTTTTAGTTTCCTCGAGTTAACAACCACTGTGACCTGGAAATGCATGAAGCATTCAACAAGTTGAGTTTGGACACTTAACCACACCAGCTTAGTGGCGGAAGAGGAGCTTCCAGCACCATATTATACAATAATCCAAAATATATGTTGTTTGCCGGATGGAAGTCATTAGTGTTGTTTAAATTAGCAACAACACTAATGAGTGGGTTAAATTAGCAGTCTGTAAAGATTGTGTGACCGCACATTCTAATGGTGCAAGCTAGTTGACCGGCTAACATTGGCTAATGTCATTTCTGACGAGTAAGAACACATTGTCAAAATTCACGCACTTCAAAAGTAAGTACTGGGTGTAAAAAGTGTACGAGAAGGAACTGTACCAAAGAAAGTATCTGAATTAAGGCCTAGCATAGGCTACCAGGTACTACTAGCTATACGGTAGTAGCCACTGTCCTTTTTTAAGCTAGCATGTTCTCTTCCTAGCCTCTCAAAGTCAATGAATACTCTCATAAAGGATTTAATTTACTGAAGTGTACACCTAAATCAAAGCAGTGGGCTTTCTATCCATTGTTTATGATACATGACTAACTACATGCGTACTCATTAAAATCTGAGCACCTTGTCTCCACAAATATAAGACAATAATGATGTTAGCATTCAGGGTTAGCATATGCCTTCCGTCTTAGCCGTGGTTAACAGTCTAAGCCTCATGGGAGCTGTAGTTGGGAAAGGCTACCACATTATCATTTGGGCTTTCAGGCAGAATGATGAGGAGATATTTCT